>CM060452.1:28651459-28695105 GCA_030545235.1 Helianthus tuberosus | reverse complement strand
TGAGGTATATCCGTTTGGAAGATGACAAGAAGATGCAGGAGAGGATGAATTCTACCTCAACCTATGAATCAACTAACAGGAAATCAGAAACCTCATATAAGCCATATCGCTCCAAGCCATATGGCAGGAATGATAACAAGAAAGTGAATGTTGTTGAAGACGAGGATCCTGAAGAATATCCTGACTTATCTGAATACTGCTTTTCTGTTAATATACCTGAGTTAATGTATGTTATGCAGGGTTTATGGGACAAAGCTAGGTGGCCTCGAAAGAACCAGCAGAAAGCTGATTGGAAGGATAAGTCCAAATGGTGTGCCTTCCACGAAGACTTCGGACATATGACCAAGGATTGCATTGCTTTAAGGAAAGAAATAAGTTACCTGTTAAGCAAAGGGTATCTGAAGGACTTGCTGGGAAAAAAGAAGAATAAAGGTCAGGATCCCGAGAAGGATCCTGAACGAGCAGCATCACCCCCAGCAGATGCCAAGATAATTAACTTTATTTCAGGAGGATCCGATATTTGTGGAACTTCGTATTCAGCAGCCAAGAGACATGCAAAGGAAGCTAAGAGTGAGAGGGGAGACAGACCAGTCAGGATGACTACCCTCACAACTGATAAAGTGATCACTTTCGATAGTGATGACAGGGATACTGTTCAGGATCCTCACCATGATGCTTTGGTAATAACATTATATGTGGCTAACCATTTTGTACGCGGGATACTGGTAGACAACGGTAGTTCTGTCAATATAATTCAGCTGGAAACATTGAAGAGGATGAATGTATCTCCGATGGACATTACTTCGAAGTCCACTGTGCTCGTTGGTTTCATTGGAGAGGCTAGGAATACCGTAGGGGAGATAAAGTTACCGGTATATGTTGAAGGGGTCAACTCGATACAACGCTTCTGCGTGATGGACTCCTTATCCTGCTATAACATCATACTGGGAAGACCATGGATTCACGATATGAAGGCTGTGCCATCAACATATCACCAATGCATCAAGATCCCTACCCCTTGGGGAGTTGTCAAGGTTGAAAGTGATCAGCAGGAAGCGAAAGAATGCTACTCATCCACAATGAAATCCTCAACTAAGCCTAGTACAGCATAGCAATTAAAGATGCGGGCCCAGGTTATCGTGGAGGATTCGGAGCAGGATGTGAAGAAAATTATCCTGGATCAGGATAATCCTGATATCTCGGTGCTCGTAGGAACCAATATCCCTCAGGATATTGAAGAGCAGTTAACTAACTTTTTGAAATGCAGGATGTCAATGTTTGCATGGAAGCATGAGGATATGACAGGCATATCCAAAGACATTATCACTCACAAGCTTGGAATTGACAAATCATTCAAGCCTATTCAGCAAAAAGAAGAAAATTCGCTCCTGAGCGGAATGCGATTATCCAAGAGGAAGTTGAAAGATTGTTGAAGTCCAGGATGATCAGAGAAGTCAAGTTTCCAAGATGGCTAGCAAACGTAGTTGTGGTACAGAAGAAAAACGGGAAATGGAGAGTCTGTGTAGACTACACGGACTTGAACAAGGCTTGTCCTAAAGACCCATTTCCTCTCCCTCACATCGATGCAATGGTGGATGCTACTGCTGGACATGAAATGTTAACGTTCATGGACGCATCCTCAGGATTTCAGCAGATTCAAATGGAGCCTTCGGACCAGGAGGATACTGCTTTCATGACACCAACAGGTATATATTGCTATACTGCCATGCCTTTCGGTTTGAAAAATGCAGGTGCAACATACCAAAGATTAGTAAACATGATGTTCAAAGATAGGCTGGGGGACACCATGGAGGTATATATTGACGATATGGTGGTGAAATCTAAAAAGGCTGAGGATCACCTCCAGGATATCAAGGGAGCATTTGATATCCTGGATCAGTATAACATGAAGCTGAATCCTGCTAAGTGCCATTTCGGAGTGGGGGCAGGAAAGTTTCTTGGATATATGGTGACGAAAAGGGGGATAGAGGCAAGCCCGGAGCAGATTAAAGCTATCCTGGATATAAAATCACCCTCAAATATGAAGGACGTACAACGGTTAACAGGCCGAGTAGCAGCTTTGAATAGATTTATTTCAAGATCCTCGGAAAAATGCAAGGAATTCTATGATATCCTAAAGAAGAATAAGAAATTTGAATGGGGAGCAAAGCATGAAGCAGCCTTGCAGGATTTGAAGCGATATCTCTCAACTGCACCTCTATTGATGAAGCCTGAAAATGGTGAACCACTATCCCTATACCTCGCTGTATCAGGGAATGCTGTAAGTGCCGTTCTTATAAAAGACCATGAAGGTCAGCAATATCCTGTTTATTATGTTAGTAAAAGTTTGTTAGATGCTGAAACTAGGTATTCTCATTTAGAAAAATTGATATTAGCTCTAGTCATGGCATCGACAAAACTTAGACATTATTTTGAGACACATAGGATCCATGTTAAAACAAATTATCCTGTCAAAAATGTGCTTAGGAAACCAGAGATGTCAGGTAGGATGGCCAAGTGGTCAGTAAAGTTAAGTGCTTATGATTTAGTATATGAACCTAGAAATGCCATAAAGTCTCAGGCTTTAGCTGACTTTGTGGCTGATTTCAGTAGTGACATTCAGGACGAGGTAGACCTAGAAGTTCAACAGTTAGGAGAATCTTCGGGATCCTGGACATTATATACTGATGGTGCATCCAATATAAGAGGTGTAGGTTTAGGTATACTACTAAAATCGCCACAGGGGGACATATTACCCCAGGCTATTAGGTGTGAATTTCCTGCTACTAATAATGAGGCAGAATATGAAGCTTTAATTGCAAGATTAGAATTGGCTAAGGATATGAGTATCAATAATTTGCAAGTATATGTTGACTCCTTGTTAATTACTAACCATTTTAATGGATCCTATGCAGTTAAGGGTGAGAAATTAATCGAATACCTCGATATTCTCAAAAAATTAGCCGGATATTTCGATGTTTTTACACTTGAACAGGTACCAAGGGAGGATAATGCTGAAGCAGATGCCTTAGCAAATCTGGGATCATCGATCAGGATACCAGAAGGAACCCAAATACCAATATTACATGTCTTGTATCCTGCAACGAATCCTCAGGATAAAGAAGTAGCGGGTATTCAGGATCCTGGAGCAGCATATCCTGAAGAGGATCCTAAGTCCTGGACGGCTCCAATCATGAGATATCTCAAAGAAGGACGCATCCCCGGAAATGAAAATCCTAAGGCATTTAGGATGAAGGTATCACGATTTACTATTATAAATAATGTTTTATACAAGAAATCTCTTGCAGGACCGTATTTGAGGTGCTTGGAGGATCCTGAAGCCAAAGAAGTACTTCAGGATATACATGAAGGGGATTGTGGTAACCATACTGGGGGCAGGTCGTTATTCTCAAAAGTATTAAGGACAGGATATTATTGGCCAACAATGAGAAAAGATGCCGCAGAATATGCTCGAAGATGTGACGCATGTCAAAGACATAGTAACATATTACATCATCCTGCTGAACCACTGTATCCTATTGTTTCCCCTTGGCCGTTTATGAAGTGGGGTATGGATATAGTGGGAAAACTTCCAAAGGCTCCAGGAGGAAAAGTTTTCATGTTGGCAATGACGGATTATTTCTCCAAGTGGGTTGAAGCAGAAGCATTTGTTCAAGTTAGAGATCAAGAAGTAGTATCCTTCATAAAGAGAAATATCCTGACCAGATTCGGAGTACCAGCCGAGATAATCTGTGACAATGGTTCTCAGTTTATAAGCAAGAGAACTACTGACTTTTGCAAGAGTTGGGGAATCAAAATGATACCATCTACTCCAGTACATCCTCAAGCAAATGGACAAGCAGAATCCTCAAACAAGATAATTGTCAATAACTTAAAGAAGAGGCTTGGAACCAAAAAAGGAAGATGGGCAGAAGAATTACCCTTTGTTTTGTGGGCTGATAGGACAACGGTAAAGAATGCAACAGGCCAAACCCCATTTTCCTTGGTATTTGGAGCAGAAGCAATGATTCCAACGGAAATGGCAATACCTACTGCAAGATCTACCCTAAGTGATCCTGAACAGAATCCTGAAGCCTTGAGTCAGGATTTGGATACTATAGATGAAAAGAGAGATGCACCAAGGCTAAGGATGGCAGCATATCAACAAAGAATATCCAGAGCATATAACAAGAATATTAGGACCAGAAGATTTAAGGTTGGAGATTGGGTGTTAAGAAAGGCTTTTCAGAATACCACTAATCCTGCCGATGGCAAGCTAGCTCCAAAATGGGAAGGACCATATGAAGTTGAATCAGAAGCAGGGAAAGGAGCATATAGACTCAAGAATATGAAAGGGGATATGCTACCGAGATCTTGGAATGCTATACACCTTAAGCTTTATTTCAAGTGAGTTTAGAATTTAATTTCTAACTCAGGATGGTATGAATTCTATCTTTTTTAAATATGTTTGGTTTAATTTATTCTTTGAAACCCAATACTAACTTAAGCATCGGAGGGGTGTTAGCCAAGCTAACACCCGCCTTAGTTTAAGGATGTTTTGCCGTATATGCTTCGGGATATAGCTCCAGGATGCTCACTCAGGATACTTCAGATAATTAGAGGATTGGCCCCCTCTCTCACGTACAAGGGATCCTGATCCCTTCACAGGTTTAAAGGTATTCACCTTTCTTCCGAATTGGGTTTAAACACCCCGCCTGGAGCGCAAGTTATTCGGGGATAGTTCAAGGTGGCGGGACCAGTCCATGTAAAAGTGGCTGACAATTTCGTTACTGTTGGCTATATCCTGAATCCTAAAGGTATATGAGGATTGATCACCCTCTCTCACGAAAGGGTATTTTCATACTCTCTAAGGTTTAAAGGTTTTCACCTTTCTAAGTCTTGGAGTTTATACACTCCCGCCTGTAGCGCACGAAAATTTGGGATTTTCCCCAGGATACGAGGAATTTATTCCCAAGACATTTTTGGGTTTTACCCCTGTGACATGAAAAATTGCCTATACAATGGAAACTGATATCCAGAAGATTTCTAAGTATTTGAAGACATTGTACACAGGGGACATTCCTACCAAGGCAATGATGTAAAGCTCAAAGGATAAGGTTCAGAACTAATGCACTAAGTGTCTCAGACAGGGGACATCTTCATTGGAAGAGTTGCAAAGGGATTGAAGTTTGGTAATAGGTTTATACCCTATTCCTGGTATGATCTTTCCTTTGTAAACGTTGTTTAAGTTTTTGACAATACTATGTTTGGTAAAAGGTTAAATATCCTGATATATTCTCAAAATATATTTTCAAAATACTTCACAGAATATTTGATTAAAATATTTGAAATTAGTACTGGTTTGGAACTTTGATCAGTTAGGTGTTATCAAAACAGGTTTTGGAAAAATGGACTGTTTTTCACTCTTTAAAAATCTTTCTACAAAGTTGAAGGAATATTTAGAAGTTCTATCTAATAAAAAGTTTTTATTATATGTCATTGAGCATATTGATCAGGATATTTTTGAGAGATAATTGTACGAAAGATCTGTACTAAGAAAGACGGAAGATAATAGCAAGAAATATGAAAGATGAAATTATTTGAAAACAATCAGTACTAGTTGATAACCGAAGGTTTCATCCTGAAGCCCAGGATCCATCCACCTTTGGCTATCAAATTGTTTCGATACAGAAATGAAAATTGTTCATAAAAACATAAAATTGATCAAACAATTTAAAGGAAATAAGCTTTAGGGGCAGTGTCTTCTTCGCCCATAATGATTTCAGCGGCATCCGTCTTGGGATCCGCCTCAGCATCCTTCTCAGTATGGGTTGCTTTTTCAACTGCTTTGGAAGATTCATCGACAGCTGGTTTGGAAGAAGTGCCGCCGAGGTTCTTCAGCTTGGTCTCCCAGGCACCAACGTCCCAAGAAGAGCATTCAAAACCTAATGTTTTGGCTTCATGGGCCATCTTCAACCTGGCTTGGAGGAGAGAAATGACGACGGAACTCTTAAGGCTTTCCCGGTAGCTGACCATATTCCGTTCGTGTTGCACATGGGCGGCTTCAAGATCGGCCTGGGCTTGAAGGGTAACTTTGTTGAGAGCAGTCTGGTGTTCTTGAATCATAGCTTTGAATTTCTCCTCGTAATGACGAGATTTGGCGGCTGCACTCATGCCTTGATCGGAGATTGTGATTTATGCTTCCTTTAGCTTGGATTCAAGCGTCTTGTTAAGCCTGCAGGATTCTTGATATAGGTGAACCAGACGCTCAAGACCCTACGAAGGTAAGAGGACAGATATTAATATTGATAAATCTTTGTAAATGATGTAAGCCGCAGGATGTAATATGAGAATACTAACCTGGTTAAGAAAGGAAGTCATAAACCCGCTAGCTTCAATGAACACGTGCTTCTCATAAGGAAATGTGTCAGAAATGACTGGGGAATCAGGCTCTTTCCTTTTGCGGGAACTTGAACTCCGGGGCTTGGTAGCCGGTGAAGGTTTGGGAATAATGATGGCTTTGGAACTGCTGGGTTTGGATGAGGCTGTGGCCTTGGGACTAGGTTCTTTCTAGACCTGAACCTGATCAGAATAACTGTCCAACTCGTCAAGGTCAAAGACTTCAGGGATCTTGGCCGGTGCTGCATAAAGGGAAAAGTTTCACATCATTATTACTCTTTATTTTATTATTATACTGTGTTAGCTAATTATTTTAAAAAGTAATCCTTACCAGACATTTCAGATGAGGAGTATTGACTGGAACTCGGGACGTGTGTGGTGAAAGTCCTGTCTATTGCAGGTAATTGGTAAACAGTGTTGATTCTTTCTTCTGATTCAGCGGTAGGGGGAGCTACTTCCTAGAAATTCACTGCATAAGGATCAAAAAGAAGGATGTTAGTAGAAGATAAAAACCAAACGGTCCATGAGAATATTTATGACCCTACCGGTGGTTAACCACTCCGCCGGAAGGTTGGCACCCTCAGCAATAGAGTCTCGTTTGACAAAGAAAAACTTGCGTTGCCATCCGTCTTCGTTTTTGGTGGCTTTAAGAATAAGGGGTTTGCTAGAGGTCGAGAAAAGCAAGAACCGGCTAGAGCCATGGGATCGGAGGTGATAAGCAATAGGCAAATCCTCGATGCAGAGATCTGGGCAATGAAGGTTTTTTATTTGGTTAAGTACAATTAATACTCTCCAAACCATGGGCATGGTTTGAGCAAAAGAGATGCCGGTGGTTCGGAAGAATTGCATCATGAATTCGGGAAAAGGGTATCGAAGACCTAGCGAAAAAGGATATGTTGGAAAGCAAACCCAATCAGTGGAAGAAACATCCGATCGAATTGACCGATCGAACGGTCTAAAGACCGTGTTATCAGGGAAAGCGCCGGAAGCTCTCAAAGCCGCAATGTCTGCGTTGTCAAAAGCACAGACCTCCTTTTCGGGATTTTTGAGGAGATTCTGCTGGGTGAAGTTCTCGGCATCCATTACGAATAAGGCAAGGAAAATTGATAGAAAGTAAATGAGAAATGGAGAATTACCTGAAGGCTCTGTGGAAGATATCTGCTTTTCAAACAAGAAGAGAGAAGATATAGGGGCATTATGGATCTCCATTGAGCAAAAAGCGTGTTGGAGGTTACGATGTGATCTCGACCGTCACTTCGTTTTAAATGCCTTGAATTATGGGATAAGACTTTTGAAATATATCCGTTGGATTGGTATACCAACCGGTATATTTGGGGACAATTGTTATGGCTCATTTTCTAAGCATACATATCTTGAACCATATCCTGCTCTTTATTGTTTATCTATGATCAGGATACTGGACGGGGATATTGCTAACATCCTGGGTGATATCCTGAGGTATATCGAATTAATCACGTGCAGGTTGAAGACTGGGACTTGCCAACGGTCAAGTGGACTCCATCTCCTCAAGACTCGGGCGTATTTGTTAAAGGAGAGACGTTGAGCCCGAAAGACCAGGTCTCCAACGTTCAACTAAGGAATATTCGTTGGATCCCGGTTATGTAGGATAGTTAGTTACGTTTGTTTTACTATAAATAGATGGGGGCGGATCAGATTAAGGCACTCAACTTACACATTTTCAAACACTTTCACTCTAGCTCATCGCAAACACTACACACAACACTTGTATTCGAATTACATTGTAACACATAGTCGATCCGCACCACATCCTGCACTGTATCCTGATATTGGACGGATCAGATTAAGGCACTCAACTTACACATTTTCAAACACTTTCACTCTAGCTCATCGCAAACACTACACACAACACTTGTATTCGAATTACATTGTAACACATAGTCGATCCGCACCACATCCTGCACTGTATCCTGATATTTGAAGCAATAGAAGAACAAGGCAGCTGCGATTGTCAGCTCCCGAGGTTTTATGCCGGCGATCTAGATTGATCAAGGGTTTTCCTCGTACATCACGTGTCAACCTTTACATTTTCGTTCATTGTTTGATCATAGATACAGCTTTATATCCTGAGCTGTATCCTGAAACTGTTTTCACAACTAATTTGGTTAACACATTTTTCACATATAAATTTTAGCACACTACCTCACTTAACTAATTTGATCACTAAATTGCTTAGGTAATTTTTGACCAAAACACCTTTAAACCTGTGAAGGGATCGGGATCCCTAATACGTGAGAGAGGGGGCCAATCCTCTAATCTTCCGAAGTATCCTGAGTGAGCGTCCTGGAGCCATATCCTGAAGCATATACTGCAAAACATCCTTAAACTAAGGTGGGTGTTAGCTTGGCTAACACCCCTCCGATGCTTAAGTTAGTATTGGGTTTCAAAGAACAAATCAAATCAAACATAGTTAAAAGAGATAGAATTCATACCATCTTGAGATAGAAATTACATTCTATTCTTACTTGAAATAGAGCTTTAAGTGTATTGCATTCCAGGATCTCGGTAGCATATCCCCTTCCATATTCTTGAGTCTATATGCTCATTTCCCTGCTTCTGACTCAACTTCATATGGTCCTTCCCATTTTGGAGCTAGCTTGCCATCGGCAGGATTAATGGTATTTTGAAAAGCCTTTCTTAGCACCCAATCACCAACTCGAAATCTCCTAGTCTTTATATTCTTGTTATATGCTCTGGATATTCTTTGTTGATATGATGTCATCCTTAGCCTTGCTGCATCCCTTTTTTTCATCTATAGTATCCAAATCCTGACATAAGGCTTCAGGATTCTGTTCAGGATCCCGTAGGATAGATCTTGCAGTAGGTATCGCCATTTCCGTTGGAATCATTGCTTCTGCTCCAAATACCAAGGAAAATGGGGTTTGGCCTGTTGCATTCTTTACTGTTGTCCTATCAGCCCACAAAACAAAGGGTAATTCTTCTGCCCATCTTCCTTTTTTGGCTCCAAGTCTCTTCTTTAAGTTATTGACAATTATCTTGTTTGAGGATTCTGCTTGTCCATTCGCTTGAGGATGTACCGGAGTAGATGTTATCATTTTGATTCCCCAACTCTTGCAAAAGTCAGTAGTTCTCTTGCTTATAAACTGAGAACCATTGTCACAGATTATCTCGGCTGGTACTCCGAATCTGGTTAGGATATTTCTCTTTATGAAGGATACTACTTCTTGATCCCTGACTTGGACAAATGCCTCGGCTTCAACCCATTTGGAGAAATAATATGTCATTGCTAACATAAAAACCTTCCCTCCTGGAGCCTTTAGAAGCTTTCCCACTATATCCATACCCCACTTCATAAATGGCCAAGGGGAAACAATAGGATACAGCGGTTCAGCAGGCTGATGTAATATGTTACTATGTCTTTGACATGCATCACATCTTCGAGCATATTCTGCGGCATCTTTTCTCATTGTCGGACAATAATATCCTGTTCTTAGTACTTTTGAGAATAATGACTTGCCCCTAGTATGGTTACCACAATCCCCTTCATGTATATCCTGAAGTACTTCTTTGGCTTCAGGATCCTCCAAACACCTCAAATACGGTCCTGCAAGAGATTTCTTGTATAAAACATTATTTATAATAGTGAATCGTGATACCTTCATCCTAAATGCCTTAGGATTTTCATTTCCGGGGATGTGTCCTTCCTTGAGATATCTCATGATTGGAGCCATCCAGGATTCAGGATCCTTTTCAGGATACTCTGCTCCATGATCCTGAATAGCCGCTACTTCTTTACCCTGAGGATTCGTTGCAGGATATAAGACATGTAATATTGGTATTTGGGTCCCTTCTGGTATCCTGCTCGATGATCCCAAATTTGCTAAGGCATCTGCTTCAGCATTATCCTCCCTTGGTACCTGTTCAAGTGCAAAAACATCGAAATATCCTGCTAATTTTTTGAGAATATCGAGATATTCGATTAATTTCTCACCCTTAACTGCATAGGATCCATTAAAATGGTTAGTAATTAACAAGTAATCAACATATACTTGCAAATTCTTGATACTCATATTCTTAGCCAACTCTAATCCTGCAATTAAAGCTTCATATTCTGCCTCATTATTAGTAGCAGGGAATTCACACCTAATTGCCTGGGGTAATATGTCCCCCTGTGGCGATTTTAGTAGTATTCCCAATCCTACTCCTCTTATATTAGATGCACCATCAGTATATAATGTCCAGGATCCTGAGGATTCTCCTAACTGTTGAACTTCTAGGTCTACCTCATCCTGAATATTACTACTGAAATCAGCCACAAAGTCAGCTAAAGCCTGAGACTTTATGGCATTTCTAGGTTCATATACCAAATCATAAGCACTTAACTTACTAGACCACTTGGCCATCCTGCCTGACATCTCTGGTTTCCTAAGCACATTTTTTACAGGATAATTTGTTTTAACATGGATCCTATGTGTTTCAAAATAATGTCTAAGCTTTGTCGATGCCATAACTAGAGCTAATATCAATTTTTCTAAATGAGAATACCTAGTTTCAGCATCTAACAAATTTTTACTAACATAATAAACAGGATATTGCTGACCTTCATGGTCCTTTATAAGAACGGCACTTACAGCATTCCCTAATACAGCGAGGTATAGGGATAGTGGTTCACCATTTTCAGGCTTCATCAATAGAGGTGCAGTTGAGAGATATCGCTTCAAATCCTGCAAGGCCGCTTCATGCTTTGCTCCCCATTCAAATTTCTTATTCTTCTTGAGGATATCATAGAATTCCTTGCATTTTTCCGAGGATCTTGAAATAAATCTGTTCAAAGCTGCTACTCGGCCTGTTAACCGTTGAACGTCCTTCATATTCGAGGGTGATTTTATATCCAGGATAGCTTTAATCTGCTCCGGGCTTGCCTCTATCCCCCTTTTCGTCACCATATATCCTAGAAACTTTCCTGCCCCCACTCCGAAATGGCACTTAGCAGTATTCAGCTTCATGTTATACTGATCCAGGATATCAAATGCTCCCTTGATATCCTGGAGGTGATCCTCAGCCTTTTTTGATTTCACCACCATATCGTCAATATATACCTCCATGGTGCCCCCCAGCTTATCTTTGAACATCATGTTCACTAATCTCTGGTATGTTGCACCTGCATTTTTCAAACCGAAAGGCATAGCAGTATAGCAATATATACCTGTTGGTGTCATGAAAGCAGTATCCTCCTGGTCCGAAGGCTCCATTTGAATCTGCTGAAATCCTGAGGATTCTGATTTCCTGTTAGTTGATTCATAGGTTGAAGTAGAATTCATCCTCTCATGCATCTTCTTGTCATCTTCCAAACGGATATATCTCAAAGCCCTGTTACGAGCTTCGTCGAGATTCCTGCAGGGATTCATTACAAGATCCTGATAAAACTGAGAATCCTTTTGTAACCCCATCTTAAAAGCTTGCACAGCTGTTGCGACATCAAGATGTGGGATATCCAAGGATTCTCGACTGAATTTGTTCACATAATCCCTCAAGGATTCCTGAGGCCCTTGAGTTATCCTGTAAAGATCACTGGTTAGTTTCTCAAAACTCCGGCTGCAAGAAAACTGACTATTAAATAAATTAACCAAATGAGCAAACGAAGTAATTGAGTGAGGAGGAACATTTAATAGCCATTTTAAGGCTGATCCAGTCAGGGTAGATCCAAAACCCTTGCACAAGCATGCTTCCTTGAGCTCTGGAGGGATAGGGTTAATCTCCAATCTTTCCCTATACTGGGCAATATGCTCTTCAGGATCCGTACTCCCATCATACAGCTTCATGTTGGGAGTCTGAAATCTTTTTGGGATTTCAGCATCACAGATAGGATATGCAAAGCGGGATATCCTGTGGCTGTCTTGGGATACTTTCGGAATTGGCTGGACCACTCCAGGTACACTGGATATCATGTCCTTCAATTTCTGGAGCTCCCTGGTAAATGTTGACGTCATACCTGCATCCTGCAAAGAGCCATTGTTGTTAGTAGCAAGAATATTATTATTTGACACATTACCGGTCTGAGGATTTTGGCCATATCCTGAAGCATATCCTGAACTCCTCACAGTCGATATCCTGACCGAGGAGGGTATCTCAGGGGTATGATTCTGAGAATGGCTTGGGACGATATTCCCCCTGTTATCCTCAGTGTAAACTGCGGAACTGAAGTTCAAAGCCCTGGGCTGTATAGGAGTGACAGTTTCTTCAGCAGGTCTACTCGAGCTAGCTTTTAAGAGTTGTATTTCTCTTAACAGCATTTGGTTAGTTTCCTGTTGCTGCCTCATTTGTTCCTGCACACTTCCAAATAAAGTTAGAATTTCATCATTAGAGGCTAAAACGGGAGCAGATCCCTGAACACTCCGAGTAGGGATAACATCTTGAGGTTGTGAAGAAAATGGCATCCTTGGAGGAGGCGGTGGAAGCACCGAACCGGTAGTAGCAGAGGTTGCAGCAGACATAGTGGAGGAGCTCATGTTTGATCTTGAGGCCATTGTAAACAATGTGGCAAAAAGTTTTGAAAATAGAAAACCGATTAACGACTTCACAAAGATTTTTAGTAAAAGTAGCACCACTTGCCCCACGGTGGGCGCCAAATTGTTTTGGTCAAAAATTACCGAAGCAATTTAGTGATCAAATTAGTTAAGTGAGGTAGTGTGCTAAAATTATGTGTGGTAAATATGTTAACCAAGTTAGCTATAAAAACAGTTTCAGGATACGGCTCAAGATATAGAGCTGTATCTATGATCAAACAATGAGCAGAAAAGTAAAGGTTGACACGTGATGTACGAGGAAAGCCCTTGATCAATCTAGATCGCCGGCACAAAACCTCGGGAGCTGACAATCGCAGTTGCCTTGTTCTTCTATTGCTTCAAATATCAGGATATAGTGCAGGATGTGGTGCGGATCAACTAGGTGTTACAATGTAATTCGATTACAAGTGTTTGTGTGTAGTGAATGTTGAAAGATAGAAAGCAAAAGTGTTTGAGAGTGTGTGAAAGTTGCGTTGTGCCTTAATCTGATCCGCCCCCATCTATTTATAGTAAAACAAATGTAACAAACTATCCTAAATAACCGGGATCCAGCGAATATTCCTCAGTCGAACGTTGTAGACCAAGTCTTTCGGGTTCAACGTCTCTCCCATAACAAATACGCCCGAGTCTTGAGGAGATGAAGTCCATTTGACCGTTGGCAAGTCCCAGTCTTTAACCTGCACGTGATTAATTCGATCAACCTCAGGATATCGCCCAAGATGTTAGCAATATCCTCGTCCAGCATCCTGGTCACAAATAAACAATAAAAGCAGGATATTGGTCAAGATATGTATGCTTAGAAAATTAACAGGTATTACATATATGTGAAATTTATCATTTATAACCAAACTATGCACCGTATGGGCATTTTGGTAATTTCACTAAGCTTTAAAGGTCAAATTTGGAAATCTGATCTCAAAAACTTTTCTTACTGTTAAAATATAAAAATTTACTTAAAACATCAGTAGGTATTAAGTTTTATATTCCAAAAATAGGTTTAACTCATACTATGCGTCTAAAACGCGTGAAAGTCGTTTTAAGCGATTTTCAGGTTATAATAGGAAATCTGAGTTTTTGATCAGTTTATAAAGTTTAAAATATTTTATTTATCATATAAAATCAGTAGAAAAAATTTTGGTATCAAAAAGTTATGTAAAACTCATTTTATTAGTAAAAAGGTTAAGACAATTACCGAATCAAAGCAAGAACCCTATGTTATGCTCAGTTTAAAAATAAATAAAAATCTTCAAAATCCCAAAATATTATATTACATCAGTGGGTAAAAGGTTTGGTGTCAAAACTTGGGTTTAAATAGGCTTTATGCTATTTACGCCGTTTAATTAATAAAAAGTTTTCAAATTACGCTATTGAGCATAACTCCTAATTTAGACCTCAAACTGATGTCAAATTTTTAGGACATGTTTATAATACAGTAATAAAGGTTTTTGTCCACTCACATTTTCAAAAATTTCGTTTTAAGGTCAAAAGGGCATAATGGTCAACATTTAAGCAATTAACGGAAACATGCATATGAATCGGATTAATTAGGAACCAAGTTGTATAACCTCAGAGGGTTTTACTAACTTATAATATGGTCCTAAAGGAACCTTAAGGCATTTCTAAAACAAGCTAAATCGGGTCAGAACTGAAAGTCAAAGCAAAAGTCTACTTTTCGGTTCCGAACCGAGCCTAAACTCAAGATTGTCGGGTTGAACATGCTTAGACATGTTCTTACATTAATTACCAAGTTATACAAGTGTTAAAATAGGTTTCATAGCTTCTACATTGTTAATTACAAGTTTATTTGCAAAATAGCTTTCTGTTGACTTTTTATAATAAAGTTTAACCCGACAATTGAACTAGTTAGAGTGGAATTCAAAGGGTGCCCTTTTAAGGGTTTATTACCCACATAATTACCAACTCATAGCCACTTTCAATTCGAAAAATGACTGGACCATTAGTGATTAATCACTAAGTTAAATCTTAATTACGATGGCTTTGACTTTAGGTCATTAAACTAATAAAACACGAATTAGAGAGGTTAAGGAAGCTTACTGAAGTACTTAGCACGACTAATGATCCTTAGGGAATGATCTTGAGCTCCAGGAGGCTCCAGAATTTAAGTTAGAATGAATTTCAAAGTGAATGCAAAATGTTGCAACCAAGAGCTCTTTATATAGCAACTTAGAATGCATGAGATCATTCCAACATGGTCTATGGGTGATCCCTGATGAGTCCCAAGTGTCCCTATGCATGAAAAACCACTGGTGTAGCCCCTGAATTCGAATACAAGGCTTCTAAGGCGGTGCAACCTGCTGTACATGTAGTTGTGCAGAAAATCTGCCCAGATCAGGCCGTCGCGTCGCGCGACGGCAGAAGGTGATGGTGGTGGCGTGACGCCACCATGTGGGTCACCTGACCAGCAAGTTTTCAAATGTGACAATTTCACCCCCTGGACCTTCTAAAGCGTAAATTCTTTCATTTAAAGCACATTTAACCCATTTAACTTTTATTCTTGTGATCCATGAGATATAACCAAACACCGTTAGGTCCGGTTTTGTTAAATGATAACCGAAAACATAAGTTTCGCCTTGTTGACGCTTTTAACCCCTTAATTACGAAAGTTAACGTATTTTCCTCATAAGATATCGAAACCTTGTGAAATTTTTATCACATATTCTCGGGAGCATAATTAATCGCTACAAAGCTTCAAGTTCGTTAAAAGGTCACTCAGAGGTATAAATTAAACATGTTGACACATTTAACCCTCGCGTCTTGTAAACTTTCACTTCCTTCCACAATTGGTTTCATATGATTCATGATTTATTCGTTTAAGGGTATAAACATCGTGTAGGGTCGTTGAAAGGCAAAATTTTCATTTGTTAACACTTTGGATCTTCTTACACACATACGTTCTTCGTTTGACAACTTTAGTCCCTCGTAATCAATCCGTTAAACGTTTAAAGTCCATGACACGTGTCGATACTATATTGGACATGACTTTTCGAGGTGTTACATAAAAATAGATCTACATGTAAATACATTAGGTGGACGGAATGGTGTAAATACCCTATGTATATGTTGTAATTTCTTTTCCCTTTGCCCGTTTGAGTCGGGGGTTTTTGTAGTTTGTTTGGCCTTTTGCCCGTTTGCATCGGAGGTTTGTTTTAATGAAGTTTAATTTAAAAAAAAAAACTAAATTAACATAGGTGAGCTCCTTCAATCTAAAATAAATAGACCGGATCACAATCAATTCGTTATTGGGCTAAAGAGAAAAGTCGGCTAGACTTAACGAAAGTAAGGGGATTTTATAAGATATATAATGTACGTTTTTACCTATTAAGTTTTTTACTAATTTAATTTTCCTTCAATAACTTATGTTCGCTAATTTATTTTGCATATTTCTATCGTTCCTTTACTTTAAAAAGATTATTTTTTTATGTGCATATTTTTATGTACGTGTCGGTATAAATTCGAGTTGGTTTACGTTTCGATGTAAACTTTTTCTGGAAACGGGTCAGGTCAAATATAGTACATTTTCGTTTAAAAAAACATTTTTATGTGCATGTCCGTATAAATACGAATTGGTTGGGAAACGAGTCATGTCAAATATGATACGTTTTCATGCTTATTTTATGTACGTTTTGTAAATTTTGTTTCAAAACGAGTGGAGTCAAATTGTGATTTTTATCTTTTTTTAAATGCATTAATTAAGCAACTTGTTACATTTACTATGTACGAGTCGAGTCATATATACTACATTATGATTGTACGATATAAATTTGATTTACTTTACGTTTTGATCGAATCGCATTGCTATTGAGTTTAATTGGTTACGTCGAAACACGCATCACATAACGCTAGGATTAATCTATTCATGGTTTCCAATGAACCAGCGCCGCAACGCGCGCGAGTCTTATTTCTAGTTTGTATTAAAATTCAAATGAACATAAACGGACGTTCACGAACATAACATGCTCGTTCATATATTAAATAAACAAACTTCTCCGGTTCATTAAACGCTTTATTCATTTACATGCCTATCACCAACCGACGAACACAACCAGTTCAAATCAATATAACATGTAATGAACAAAATGTGATGGAAAAAACCCAAAAAATCGTAATTGCAGCCAAACTATGAAATTATAAAGAGTAAATTGCTTGGATGATCCCTGTGGTTTGTCATTTTTTTCACCTTTAGTTCCTAACTTTTTAAAATAACATGTTTGTTCTTTGTGGTTTAAGGGTGAGCATATTTCGGGTCGACCCGAAAAGAACCAAGAACCGACCCTATAAAAAACCTAACCCGACCCGTAATGATTCACGTAGGTTAGTATGTTGGTTCCGGATTTAAACATATTTTCGGGCCGGGTTGGTTCCGGTCCAAAAAAGAAATGAAACCCGACTGGACCCAATGGACCGAAATAACAAGGTAATAATGTATGATATAATTTCATTGATTGGGCTATGTCCCATTAGTGACTATCTCAACTAATTTGTTAACCTACTTAACATGTATGCTATTCTCCTTTTTTATTTCAAATTCCTTTTTGACTTACAACTCCCCAGAAGCATTGAATCTTCATTCGATTTCTTGATTTCTTGGTTGCTTGTTTTGTGCTTCATATGTATTACTGAAATTGGAGCTTAAATCCACATGTATCACCTTGAAATGGATGACCCTAGTGATGTTAGAGTAATTTGTTTAGTAGGTTGTGAAGTGTGAACATGGAAAAGTCGAGTACGGGTTATAAGTGGGAACCGAGAGCAAAAAGAACACACAGAACTGAGACCCGATAAAATAAGTAGGTACAAGGATCGGGTTCTGATTTTATGTTAAGTCGGGTATCGGGTTGGGTCGGATAGTAGTCGGGTTGGTCGGTTCTTTGCTTATGCTCACCCCCTACTGTGATTTGATCACTTGTTACTCAGATAGTCCCCAAACTCGATGGAAGTTAGTTTCTTCAGTTAAGTTCATATGAAATGACATAAATGCCCTTTATTATTTAAATAAGTATTTAAAACATATTAAATAACAAATATAAATTGTGGGACCCACACATGTATAAAAACATAAAACATAACCATCAACACCTCCGCCCCCACCCCACCCCATCCCCTTCAACCTCCTCGACCATCACCGGCGAAGAATTCCGATCACAACCGCCGGCCACCGATTCTAAACACAGAACCAGTGAATGCAAAGCTCTCACTAGGTCCTGTTTAGTCTTTTGGATGTTATTGATCGAAGAACAAACATGAGATGCAGGAGAACAAAACGTCGGTGGGCTCTTATAACAACCCTCAAAAAGTTCTGGACAAACCCTAATCGAAACCCCGAACACATAGGATGAAAACTGGAACGAAAAATAAATAAAATTAGTTTCTCTCCTCGTCGTGTGGCACGATGGAGTTCCTAAAACTCGTCGCGTGGCGCGGTAGGGTCAAAAGTGTCCAAGTGACATGTGTCACCACGTGACAAGCCTACATGGTGACTAAGTTGCCCTAGCGCACCCCGTCGCGTGTCGCGACAGGGTTACCTGGAGCTGTCGCGTGGTGCGACGATGTAAAGAATCAGGTATAAATAGAGAAGTTCAAGGGCATTTCAAACAGCTGACTTCAATTTCTAAATCTCGACTTCTAAACTCTTGTTTTGCTATTCGTAAATGTGTATCAAACCCTAATCACCGATACGATACGATACTATGTCCGATCGATCAGCAAATCAACCAACGAACGCCAAAGCTCTGCCTTAATAAGGTGAGTCTTTGTTAGCCTAAGCTGTGGTTTTGATCTCGTGATTATCTTTATGTTTGATTTAGTTTTACACTAATACGAGTTACATTATGTGTAATTAGGATCTAAAACCAGGGGGCTTGAAAACCCTAAATTTATAAAGTAAGACGTTCACTTTTTCCTCACTACATTGTGAGACTCAACAGTTTTAAAACCCAAAATGTTTTTTTTTCAGTTTTACTTACGTTACAATGATTAAGTCTTTGTATTCTTACGGAAAAACTATCGCTCGTATATGGGGTTTTGTATATATTACTTGATAATCTATATTATTGGACGTATGAGCCAATAGTTATACGACCACAATCACAGATCCGGTTGAATGACAAGTAACAGTGGGTAGTTATAAGATATAAACAAATGTAAAAAATTTTAGTGCTGTAATTGTAAGACTATGTCATTTTATACAAATGAATGTACTTACCACTATTTCTTGCTGATGAAATGTTTTTAAACGCGTTCCAAGTGAATTACTGTGAAAGGAAGGAAAAGTGCTACGAGGCACAAAAGGCTTAAATAAGTGGCTATGTCACCGGAATAAAGAAATGTGTTTTATAATTAATGGTTTATCCTTACGAAAACCTTTTATGTAATTATGGGTTTTATCCTACAAATTATGAAATGAAAACTTCTAGGATGGGAAGAGGAAGGTTTTGGGTTCAAGTCCCACAGACGACAGGGGATTAAAGAAATTATTCTTTCAAACAAATGAAATGACAACTTCGGTGTTTGAAAACTCTAATATTTTTCCTGATACACGATCCTGATGAAATTTCCGCTGCCAAGATTTTATAAACATCGGTACCACTTGAACTCTTCATGGCTCCCGCCCAGGGTAGGGGCGAGGGTTTTGACAGCTCTAGTCTGCAAGTTTGGTGTTGCTAGAGATGACCTATGTTCTCTCTATTAATTCTCAATGATATTTCTTTCATAATTCTAAACGTACAGATTACAACACATTATATACAATAATTGCTAAACTATAATCCTAATTCTCAATGGTATTTCTTTGATAATTCAAATTAGATTACTCGGTGTGGAGGAGACAAGTCCTTGGAGGATGCCCCTCCGCATAATCGCCATGTCACCATCCAAGGAAAATGCCCCTCCAAAGATGGACCAAAAGGAAATGGAGGTTGAGCCTCCCCACTTTTTTTTTTAAATTCAACATATTTTTTTAACATTTAATAAGTTATAAAATAAAATCATTAATATTAAAAAACAAAAATTACATAACTTAAAAAAAAAATACTAGATTGGTAAAAATTAAAAATCTTAAGAATTCCATTTTTAGCGATCTTTTCTTTCATTTTACGCAAAACTGCTCGGTCTTCTTACAGATACGAGTTGATATTAGTTGTCATTATCTCCCATTCTTTTAGTTCGTTAATTTCTTGCTTCAACCGAACCCGTTCGTCCACTTCACGTTGCTTCGCTTGTGCCTTTTGGGCTGTGACCTTGGTGTATGCTTTGAACTGGGCCATAAGGTCGTCCATTTTCGACCCCCCCCCCCCCCCCGTTGCGGCTTTTTTTTGCAGTCGCTGCCTTTTTGGCTTTGTCCCTGCCACGTGGACGTGCCTCCTCTCGAACTACGTACTCTTCTTCGTCAAATTCTGGCTCGTCGTTTATATTTATTTGGCATCGTGCGTCTGAGCCCCCTGCACCATAACTTCCGGGCTCCGGGGTCTTTGTTCGTTTGGCGCTTGCAACCTTGTTTGGAACCGACACCCACTTCTTATTGGTTCGCAAAACCTCCCATGCCCGGACGTGTGGGAAAACGACCCAATGCGATTCTTCGTATCTACGCATCGCCTCTTTAAAAACATCTTCGTCACTCTGCCCACTACGACGATTAACATATAAATTATTATATACCCCCACAAATCGGTTCACCACCGAATGCATCTTTCGCCACTTCGAAGCGATGGAATCGAGATGGCGATAATGACCTTGTTCCATAATCGCAAGGAACTTTGATAATATTTGTTTCCAAAAACCATTGCCGGTTTGGTTGTTACCTGTATTTTTAGAAAATGTACAAATTTATATATTTTTACATACCGACAATGGGGCTTTTTGATGTGCTAATCCACGCCTTAGCTAACGCCTCCTCCTCGATCTTTGACCAAGGTTGTGACTTGGCTCTCGAAGGTTGATCTTTGTCACCGGCTTGACGTGCCACTTGCTTCCCTTTTTTCCATTTCTAGGATTGGGGTTACGTCTGCAGAACACATTCTTCAACTTCATCTTTTATGGGTTGTGGTTGGGGAGACGATTCTACCGGTGGTGGCGAAGGTTGTGGTTGCGATGGAAATTGTGAGTTGAACGGGTTTCGCATTAGCATTTGTTTCATCGATTGCATTTGTTGCATGGATTGCATTTGGCTCATTTGAGAGAAAGCGTTGAGAAAGAATTATGATGACGACCAACTCGGATCCATCGTAGGATAGTATCCGGGTACTGAGAACGTTTGGGTTCGGGTTTGGGTTCGCGTTTGGGTTCGGGTTCGGGTTGTTTGGATTGTATGGATCCATGACAAAATTTATAAAAAAAGGTGAAGAATTTTATAAAGATGAGAGAGAGTTAGGGTTGAAGTGGTTTAAAAAATTGGGTGAAAGATGTGTATTTAATGGTAAAATAATAATTATTATTTTTTTTTTTATAAAACTAGTCGTTACATTTAAGGGTGAAATTGAATTTAAAAAAAAAAAAAAAAAAACTACCGTTGAACGGCATAAAGTGGGTGAGGTGGAGGGGCGGCACAAACGTCTTGGGCAAGACGTTGAAGACGACGATGGGCCTGGGGAAATGGTGTTGGGGATCGGCACTGAGGCTAGACGGGCCAGGGCCATCCCTCACACCGACTAGCCTTATTTCAAAACGTACATATTACAACATATGTTATACAATAATGGCTAAACTATAATCCTAGATGATAGTAATTAATAAAGTAGATCAATTCAAAATATTTTAAACAGAGGAGTGACCAACTGTTAGGAAGATTACCCGTTTGATCTTTTAGAAGACTGAATTTATAGTTGCATAAGACACCATTTGCATAATCTTGTCTATAAAATGCAGTTAAATATAATAATGTAAGTCCAACTCATGTAACTATTACAAAATGAACAATCTAATTTGAACAGTAGAAGCAGGGTAATACATATTATCCTAATTTGAGGCTCTGTTTTATTTTTCAAGTGTGAACTTTCTTCAGGGGTAACTACCTTATGTTAATAAATGTATTATTAGGCTGGTGGTTTAGAGTCCAAAACCTTCGTCCTCTCCATTATTTTTCGGACCGAAACTCGCCGGAAGTTATTTTTCTTGTTCGCATCGGCCAAAAATTGTGGGTACCAAAACCAC
This sequence comes from Helianthus tuberosus, assembly GCA_030545235.1. Lineage (NCBI taxonomy): Eukaryota > Viridiplantae > Streptophyta > Magnoliopsida > Asterales > Asteraceae > Helianthus > Helianthus tuberosus. The sequence continues at coordinate 28,672,975 of CM060452.1, read as the reverse complement.
CTTAAAAAATGATCTCAATCATCATCGCAGGAAGTTGTTTTTCTGGTTCGCATCAATGGATGGTCGGAAACTCGTTTTTGGCAACCAACCCACCCCACCTTTACAACGTTGGTTCGCATCAGTTGGACCACCACTCACCAGCTTCACTGCCAACCGCCGGAAGTTGCAGATCGTTGGAGTCGATGCCTCCAAAGTTTCACGCCGGAAGCTGGCAAGCTGCAGATCGTTGAAGGTGGTGATTGTTGAGGATGTTGGGGTGGCCCATTTGAATTTAACTAGTGTTATCCACACGCGTTTCGCGGCGTGGCAGACCCATTTTTAACGGCGTGGCAGACCAATTTTTAATAAAACCGACGAAAACATATATGGAAATTATTAACCAACCAAGTATTTTATTAACCTACTCATTACCCACATAATATCGGTTAGGGGAGGGTTATCTTGAGAACGCTAAATATTGCGAGAACCGTGAGAATGAATGAAAAAACCAATCAAAACCAAATTTTTTTAATACAAACCTCATTGTAATTAAAATACAATATCAAAAAAGAATTTACAACATCATTTAATTCATTTCTCCTCTCAAAATCACTCTTACTAGATTTTTTACTCATGTGTAAATATAACAAATTTACACATGCGTAAATGACAAACTTACACATATGTAAAAAAAAATTATTTACGAATTCACGTAAATTTAAACGTTTAAATTTAATTTCTAACATTGTATTCGAACAATAATGATAAGTGTAAAAAGAAATTTTGAATTTGAATTGTTTTTGACCAAGTTCTCGTGGTTTTTTCATTCGTTCTCACAGTTCTCGCGATATTTAGCGTTCTCATTTAAACTCTCCCCTATATATATATATATATATATATATATATATACACACATATATATGTATATACCAGTGGTATTGGTTTGGTACGGTACCATCATGTGATATAGCAACCGGAAGAGCAAATCTAAATTTTAAAGTCGTGATGTTCCAAAAAAGAAATCAACATATCTGTCTAGAACCATACAAACAAACAACGATGTCGGTTATAATAATACAGATACCAGTCCTTCTAGTAGGAGTAAGCAATAGTTTGTAAGGCAATTTAACAGATAATGAGGAGTGAATGGGTCAAATAACCGACTCTGAAGTAAGCTCATCAGGTAGTACACCTGAAAAGCTACCACTAAATTCATGAAACAGTAAGCTACAAATATAGATGTGGAACTTTTAAGTTAATGTCTACTAGGAATTTTAAATGATTATGTATGAAGTAAGAAAACATAACTCCTGGAACTAACATATGATTAACTTGCTAAAATTCATACATACATAGTTATGAAGCCACTTCCATCTTTATAAAAAAATCCAAAGGCTGTAGCCAAACTGAATTTCCACTCTCAAACTTTTTCATGTGCCAAGTTTCTGCGATCAATAATCAAATAGGAACCCAAATAGGAACAAAACAAGGGTCAGGCATACTTGCAAACTAATTATACATGTAGATGTATATACTACGAAGGTAATATATATACACGAAATCAAAGAACTATATTTAAGTAAGGATGCCAGAAGAACTTAATCGAATCTTGATCTTACCAAGGAATTAAAACTCAGTGACTTCAACACCTTCAAACATATTTTGGATCAATTTTGCTTCTAAACACTATTCTATGCAATGTATAAAATGTGAATCTAACATTCTACTCTCTCTCTATCTCTTCTCTCTCTCTCTCTCTCTCTCTCTCTCTCTCTCTCTCTTTCTGTATGTAGTCTAAGTTCATTGAACCAATTCATTTGTTCTTCTTCCATTTTCCAATATGCAAAAAAAGAAACAAAGTGAGGTCTTTACATGATTACGATGGTTTACCGCCGGGAATCATAATTCCGAAAGATAGTTATGTGTTTCATGAAAGCAAAGACAATATAGACAACACAACAGATCGGGCCTGGAAAACCTAACCCCGTCATACCGCCGCCGGATTACGACCAACGTGACTCCCTAAACTCCTTCGGATCTGTTGTTACCTGCGAGCATTGCAAACGCATAGCAGGTGTGCTCGGATCACATCATTCTTGTGGATTTATCCAATTTGGTTCGCTGATTCTGACCGTCGATCGTGGTATCAGATCGTACATATTCACCTAGAGTTTTGAGAGGCTTTAATGCAGGCGAGGGAAGTGGTGAACATATCGTGGTATCAGATTGTACATATTAACCTCGATTCTGTCTCCATGTCCTGGTCACCGTCGTTGCTAATCCACCAAAAATTGGTAATTATTACTCTACCAAGGCTTGCATCAGTCCATAGGTCAAGCTAATTTTTTGCATAAACGGCGCCTTTCACATCTAATTCTATAAATTTCAATGGCAGAAACCCTAAACCCTTGTGATAAAAAAAGTCTTATCATCCATGAACACATGTTAAGCAGAATGATGAGTTCATATAATTTATTACTTCATTAGCGATTAGGAAAACTCACATAAACCCCAATCGAAATCCATCAGCGACATTAGGTGTATTTCATATAGCAAATCGATTCAGATTAGAGATGCAGATTGCTGGTTTTCCATGATATAATCGAAAACGAATAAGAATGATACAATCTATTTGCAAGGGGAACCGCCAAGCTGATTACCTACCAGAGCCGTCCATCCACCATCCAAGATGAAAGCAGGTGACCGGATAACGGACGGAACCCTAATTTGGCCGGAACCTGAACAAACATCGCCATTAAAAGCATATTCAGCCGAAAAGGTTGTTGCATGACATGGATTTACTGATTACATAACCAAATCGAAGGTGATAAACTTACCGGCATTGTCTGCTCGATGTGGGACCACCGTATGCGCTTTTGTTCTTCTTGTACGACCATGAAGGCCGCTTCTGTGACCTAACCGATGCTACCATAAGCTTCATTGTCTTCTGTTTAGTCAATCCCAACTGTGCACTCGATGGAAATTGGTATTGCCGCCTTTGCTCCGCCACAGTGGCCACGCGCTGCCGTGCCGGCCCTCTCTCCTTCCAGATCTTTCTTCTCTTTGTGACCAGAAGCGATGGTCTCTTTTTTCTCAACCTTTTAAACCTATTAAACAACAAAATTACAAAATTGCCCTTCTACTGTTCATTACGTTTGATTATTAATATGTGTATAATATAATATGTGTATAATTGAATGAATAATGAGTTATATATTTCTTTTAGTGTTTTAGTTATTTTCTATACTTAAGTTATATATTTCTTTTAATGTTTTAGTTATTTCCTATACTTGAGTTATATATTTTTTGAGTTAATTGCCAAAATCGTCCCTGAGATTTGGGCATATTTGTCATTTTCGTCCAAAATGACTTTTTTTGTACCAAATAGCCCCCCACGTTTGTATCTTTTTGCCATTTTCATCCAATGACTAACTGGGTTAGAAACAGCCGTTTGATGAGGGTTTTTTTTTTGAAATTTCACAAGTACAGGGCGTGAAATGTAATTTCTTTTTTAAACTCTAACTTTATAAAAGTAAAGATTTACATGTAAAACAAATTGGAGAATTATATAAAACAGTTGTGGATAAAAAATAAAATACTTAATTAATATCCATTGGCGATACTCCTTGTTCAAAGCTTGAAGGCTTAAATAAGCAATGAATAGACATTGTATAGGGCGGTCCAAAAAGCTCACGGCTCGGAGCTCGCTCGGATTTAGCTCGAAAAAAGCTCGCTCGATATGGCTCGGTTTGAAAGTGAGCCGAGCCGGCTCGGCTCGGTTAGAAAGTGAACCTAGCTCGGCTCGGCTCGTGACGAGCCAAATTGACTCGCTTTGGCTCGCTTGGTAGCTCGGCTCGGCTTAGCTAGAATTATTTTACTTATAATATATTTTATTTTTATATACATATGTAACACCTCGTAAAATCACGACCAATATAATAAAGACACGTGTCATGGACTTTAAACGTGTAAGGAATTGTTTCTGAGGGACTAAAATTGTCAAACAATGTAAATATGCAAGTAAAAGGGGATCCAAAGTGTCAACATGCCATTCTTGTGCCTCTGATTGACCTCACACGACGTTCGTACTCATTAATGAATAATTTGTCGAACATTGGAAGTCGTTTATGCTTAAAATAAGGATTTTACGAAACATAGGGGTTAAAAGTGTCAACATGTTAAATGTTACCTCTGAGTGACCTTTTAACGATCCCAAAAAACATTGTAATAATTATATATTTTGCTCTCAAGAATATCGGATATTAATTTTGTGGAGCTTCGAAGAAAACAAGACTTTTCGGGTGATCGTACAACTAACCGGGAGCTTAACGGAGTTAGTTTATGACCCAAGGCCCTTAAAAGTTAACTATGGGGGTCATAAATGCAATAAACGAAAGTTATTTTAATTAAAAATGGACCAGGGACTAAAACTGCAATTAATGAAAGTTAATTTCCGGTCAAAAGGGAGCCACGCGGCCCGCGTAAGAAGTGCCAGCAAGCAAAAATAAGGACAGCTGCATGTTCAGCATATCCACCGCATTTGCATACATTCTGAGCAATACCAGGGGTTTGTAAACGGTTTTTACTACCCTAGGGACACCTGTAAACATCTGAGTTACCTCCTAGGTGCAGATGGAGTGATATTGGAGCATCAAGTTTGCTATATAAGGACTTGTGTTCATGAGTTCATTTGCTCATTTCAAATTTTACTTCACAACTCATTCTCTGGAGTCCCTTGGAGCTCTAGGAAGCTTTCCTCGGTTCATATTTCGTGCTAAGAGTTCTTGTAAGCATTCTTAGCCTCTCTAGTTCAAGTTTTATTAGTTTAATGACCAAAAGTCAAAGCTATCGTAATTAAGCTTTGACTTAGTGATTAATCACTAATGGTCCAGCCATTATTCGAATTGAAAGTGGCTATGAGTGGGTAATTATGTAGGTAATAAACCCTTAAAAGGGCACCTACTGATTCTCACTCTAACTTGGTCAATTGTCGGGTCAAACTTATTAATAAAAAGTCAACAGAATCTGTTTTGCAAATAAATTCATAACTAGTAATGCAGAGGTTATGAAACATGTTTAAACACTAAAATAACTTGGTAAATAATATAAGAACATGTTTAGGCATGTTTAACTCGACAATTCTGAGTTTAGGCTCGGTTCGCAACCGAAAGTCGCAAAAGTAGACTTTTGCTTTGACTTTCAGTTCTGACCCGAATTAGCTTGTTTTAGATATGCCTTAGGGTTCCTTTAGGACCATATTTCATATTAGTATAACCCTCTGAGATTATACTATATGGTTCCTATTAAATATGATTCATATGCATGTTTTCGTTAATTGCTTAATTGTTGACCACTATGCCCTTTTGATATAAAAATGAGATTTTTGAAAATGTGAGAGGACAAAAACCTTTATTACTGATTTATAAGCATCTCCTAAAAAATTGACATCAGTTTATGGTCTAAATTAGGAGTTATGCTCAATATCGTAAATTGAAAGCTTTTTATTAATTAAACGACATTTTCGGCATAAAACCTATTTAAACCCAAATTTTGACACCAAACTTTCTACCCACTGATGTAATATAATATTTAGGGATTTTTGGAAATTTTTATTAAATTTGAAACTGATCATAACATAGGGTTCTTGCATTGACTCGGTAATTGACGGTTATGCCCTTTTTGCTAATAAAATGAGTTTTACACATCCTTTACATATCAAACCTTTTTCTACTGATTTTATACAACAAATAAATTATTTTAAACAGTAGAGGCTGATCAAAAATCTCAGATTTTCTTAATCAACCCGAATACCGTCAAATACCGACTTTTATGCGATTTAGGCGCATAGTATGGTTTAAAACCATATTTAGCACCTAAGACTTGTTACCTACTGATGTTATGAATAAATTTTTATACTTAAACAGTAAATAAAAGTTTTAAACTCAGATTTCCAAATTTGACCCTTAAAGCATATGTGAAATGACTAGAATGTCCTTTCGGTGCATAGTTTGGTCATAAAAGATAAATTTCACATATATATGATATCTTACTGATATAACTTGCAAAAATAAATATTTGTACTGATCATTTTAGACCAGAACCTCAGATTGTTATTTAACCTCTTTTATAATCTTTAAAATGACCAAAATACCCCTACGGGGCTTGAATTGATTTTAAATTCGTTTTGGGCATAATGGAAGGTATCCTACTGATATCACAACATATTTAAGGCATATTAACTTGTGAAACATGTTCATGACTCATTTGGTTACCCGTTATGCATTTTTCGCGTTCGGTACGGTTTATGTAACTAGTTTGCATAAATTAACCGAAACGGGTCAAACCTTGTCATTTTTACTTCAAAATCCAGAATGTGTTTAGTTTACCCATATTATACAAGTCTTCATACTTGTCGGGTCTAAATCACATTCTAATCCGGTCTTCGCTTAATCTTGTGTTTTGAACCGTAAACCTTTCATTAAAACTAACCGGTCTAAGTTTAAACTTAAGTAAGACCCGTTAGGAATCTAATAGGTTATTAAAACCTTCGTTCCAGATTTAGGAGCCCAGTAAAAGCTATTTGCACTTGCTGATTGTTATACGGCTGAGATTAAATTATATTTTGCTCAGGTAAATACTTTTAACTTATTTTCCCTTATACGGGCTTGGGGTACGGTATTTAATAATACCGTTTGGTCGGGTATTGAATATTTAATCAAATAATGGTTAAATCATTGAGATAACCCGTTTAATCTGTTTTGTTTGTTTTAAGACTTTGGGGGTTAATGACCATGTCCTGGATATCCTCGGCTCATTCATTGAAATGGCCACGACTTAAGCACGGGGTGTAGGCATACACCTGCCGGTGCGTATGTAAAAAGATATACCCGCTTGTTGAGAATAACTCGCTGTGTGTTTATATTATGTGGTGTGTCTATTAATCTTTAACCCGGTACTTCTAACTCGGGCTACTGAATGTATGACAAACATATAATTCTTTTACAAGATTATTTTTTAATAATTATCCCAAGTTATAAAAGAATATTTGTGCCTTGTGCATGTAAATCAATTTTCTTAAATATTTTCAAAAAGTGTCGGTTAATTGTATTTACCAGTGTAAACTGACGTATTTTCAAAAAAGGTTAAGTGCAGGTACTAAGCGAAATGGACTGGCTACTCCTAGTATCAAATAAAGAGTCTTGCAAGCTTTTGATGCTTAAATTTGTTGAACAATATCTCTTTTATTTTAGATCCGCCTGTGGATCCTTTTACAACCTGTTGTGTAAATATTTTATGTTACTTTCAATCGGTTTGTAATATTATTACTTTAGACTTCCGCTGTGCATTTAAACTGTGATTATTGACCATGATGATATCAACTACGTCACGATACTCCCCACCGGGCCCACTGGTAATACGTGGAAATATCGGTGTGTGACAACATATAATATATTACAAAAAAATGATTATTGTTTACATGTATTTAGCCTTGTAGTTTGATATCTATGACATATTTAAAGGTTGATTGCGGTGCTAATGAACAAATATTGTATTTACCTGAAATATAAAACTTATTTTGCGTTGTTGAACTTATTTTGAATATGTTCTTTTGAATTATTGAATAATATTTTAGAACACTGAATTTTGAGAGCTATGTATTAATTTTTATTTTTAAAATCGAGCCAAACCAAGCCGAGCCGAGCTAACTCGGTTTTAAACGAAGCCGAGCCCGAGCTTAGATTTTCAGCTCGGTTTCAAATCCGAGCCGAGCCAGCTCAGTTTATAATCGAGTCGAGCCCGAGCTTGCCCTAGCTCGGCTCGGCTCGGCTCGTGAACTGCCCTAACACTGTAACTTTATAATTCAACTCGATCATATTAATAATTAATGAAAATTTGTTTAGACCTGCTTAAATCTAAACTCGTAATGAAGATGGATTTAGATCTAACACTCATTACAGAGATTCCGATTCAAATCATGTAGTGTCTGTTCTAATCTCCGACGAACCGTACGGTGGATTCAAAACATAGAGTTTCTGTTTTGATTTCCGACGAACCGTGCGGTGCCGATTCAAATCATATAGTTTCCGTTTTAAATTCTAACGAATTGTGTAGTGTCGATGTAGGTCGTTTGACCGCACAAGTGACGACGACGAACTTTAGCAGGCGAAAATTTGTTGAACGAAGCTGGTCAAAAGTTGTATCACAGCAGAGATGAGATCCTCCACCGGATTTGTCGCCGGCGAAGTCATCAATGGCCGGAAGTTCTTACGAATTTCACGTGTTGATCTAGCCTTCTTCTTCTGATTCTGAACATGATATCTCCATCTCGTTCTTCAAGCTTAGAAGGTGACATTCCGGTTACCAAAAGCCCTCCAAACTACAAATCACAAGAAAAAAAACACAAGACAATGAGCATCACACGGTGGAGGTGAGTAACAGTGTGAGTGGTAGTTGATGGTTTGTTTTCAGGTTGTAGAGAGAGAAAGCAGAGGGTGATGGTTTTATGTTTAAAAAGAAATTACATTTCAGACCCTGTACTTGTAAAATTTCAAAAAAAAACCTCATCAAACGGTTGTTTCTAACCCAGTTAGGCATTTGGATGAAAATGGCAAAAAGTTACAAACGTGGGGGGCTATTTGGTACAAAAAATCATTTTGGATGAAAATGGCAAACATGCCCAAACCTCAGAGACGATTTTGGCAATTAACTCTATTTTTTAATGTTTTAGTTATTTTCTATACTTGAGTTATATATTTCTTTTAATGTTTTAGTTATTTTCTATACTGGTAAGGATAAATAATAAATCTTATATATATTTAACAGAAAAATCTAACTACTGAAACACCCATTCTTTCACACGGTCAAAACCAAATATTAAACAACGAAATTTTACGAACAAATTTAAACTTTTATACATTACTTAAAAGTTGGCCACATTATATAAAGATAATCTTTTAAAATCTAGATACAACCAACTACCATTTAACAAAGGTTATAATCACATGTTTTTGGAGCATGTCTAACAACTAGACTTTAATTACATAAATAACCAAAAGTTTTGACCCATTGCATAAACTAGTTCGAAAGCACTTTGGATTTATTTTTAGTAACCAGTAACATGTAATTTAAGTAACCAATAAGTTATAACCACAAAGAATAAACATGTAATTACATAAACTAGTTTTGACCATTTAAGACCAGTAACCACAAAGAACAAATATGTAATTTAAGAAAGTTGAGAACTAAAGATGAAAAACTGCAAACCACAGGGACCATCCGAACATCTAACTCAAACTATAAACTTATACCTGCTCAAACTTCAAAACATAGGGTTAAGTTTGAAAACTCACTTCTCCCTTTCACCTTCATTTGAGTTCTCTATCATTCCGCCACTCTACACATCGGCGCCGGTGTCGTCACAACACGCCGGAACCCAACTTTCCGGCCAATCGCCGGATGTCTGCTGCCGCGAGCCACCGCTCGCGAACCACTCTCATTCAGGTCTGTAACTCTCTAATTTCCACCACTCATTTCACTCTACTCCCAAAACCCCCAATTATTATTCAATGCTCACACTTCACAAAAACCTCACATTCATCCACTAAAAACTATGATCCTCTTAACGATTTCTCACCATTTAAGCACTCACACAACGAAGAAACCGTTATTAATCCGATTGAGCGGCGGTTACTCGTGCTAGGGTTAGGTAAAATAGTTAAAACTTACCAAGGTTGTTTCGTGTTGAACAAGTTTTCTCATGAGTTTTGCCCTTTTTTGTTAGTGAAGATCATGAAACTGTTTGGAAATAGAGAATGTGCATTTGCTTTTTTTAAGTTAGTGTTTAGGGATGAGTCGGAGAACATAGTTAAGGCGTGTTGCGTCGCCTGTCATGTTTTGGCTATGCAGGGGTTTAGGATTGTGGCTCAAGATGTGTTGGCATGGATGATGTGGAAGATTGGAGTGTGTAGAGGTGAAGAAGTCGTGGAGGTTATGTGGAGAGGGCATTTTGGGTATGAGTCGGATTTTTCGGTTCTGGATTCGGTTATGCGTGCGTTTGTGAAGGTTGAGATGCATTCGCAGGCGTTGGAGGTTTTGGGGAGGATGAGAAGGGTAGGAGTGCAGCCGTGTTTGTCTGCGCTTTCGGGGCTTTTTAGGTTGTTGATTAGAGTAGGGGATTACGGAAGCGTTTGGAAGTTGTTTAGAGATATGGTTAAAGAAGGGCCCCGGCCTTCGAGTATTACGTTTAATGTGTTGATCCATGGGTTCTGTAAGAAAGGGGAAATTCAAACCGGGGAGAGTTTGTTATATCTGATGAGTAAGTTTTTTTGTGAAGCGGATGTTTATACGTACAACATTTTGATTAATGCGTATTGCATCTGTGGACAAACTTTGAATGCTTTAAGTTGGGTTCATTTGATGGTTGAAAGTGGTTGTACTCCGAGTACTGCCACGTTTAGCACGATTATAAATGCGTTAAGCAAAGAAGGAAACATTGTAGAAGCAAGAAGCGTTTTTGATCAAATGCAAGATATGGGCGTGTCCCCAAATACAACCGTCTACAATGCATTACTGGATGGTTTTGTTAAAGCTAGAGAAATTGATCAGGCGACAATGCTTTTCGAGGAAATGCGAAACAATAATGTTAAAGCCGATGGTGTGACATTTAACATATTGGTTGCAGGGTTTTATAAGTATGGGAAAGATGAGAATGTCGACCATTTGTTAAGAGATTTATCTATGCCTGATTTGCTTCCAGATTATTCGTTACCCGATGTATCAGTAGCAAGATTGTGCTGGGTGGGCCGACCTGACGAAGCCACGGAACTTGTAGAAGACATGCTGAAAAAGGGTTTACCCCTTACAGTAATCGCTTTCAATTCTATAATTTCCGCTTACAGTAAACAAGGATTAGAAAAGAAAGCATTTGACGCGTATCATACGATGATTAAATATGGTGTAACCCCTTCATTTTCCACTTGTAATTCGTTGCTTATGTGTTTGTCACGAAACGGCAAGTTGCAAGAAGCCGAAGAGTTAATGTGGTATATGAGAGAGCGAGAGTTTTCGGTTAATAGAGTTGCTCTTACTGTGCTTATAGACGGGTATTTCAAAATCGGGGATGTAACGGGTGCTCAAAGATTATGGCATTACATGAATAATAACAATATGGCTGCAGATGCCATTGCGTTTTCGGCATTTATTGACGGATTATCGAAAGCTGGTCTTGTTGAGGAGGCGTATAATGTGTTTTTAGCAATGAAAAATAAAGGTCTTGTGCCGAATAATTTCGCTTACAATTCTTTAATTGCGGGATTTTGCAACGGTTGGAAATTAAACGAGGCGTTGAAATTGGAGAAGGAGATGAGACAAAGGGGTCTTCTTCCTGATTTGTTCACTAATAACATAATCATTAACGGGTACTGTAAACAAGGTAGGATGAAGGCTGCGATTAATACTTTCATGGACATGCATAATATCGGGTTGGTACCCGACATTGTTACTTACAACACGTTAATAAGTGGATACTGCAAGGGATTTGACATGGCCAACGCTGATAATCTTGTTTACAAGATGTATAATAGCGGGTGGGGCCCGGATATTACTACGTATAACATTCGGATTCATGGTTTTTGCGGCAGTCGAAGGGTAAATCGAGCTGTATTGGTGTTTAATGAGCTTCTTTCGTCTGGAGTTATTCCGAATACGGTAACTTATAACACAATGTTGAATGCCATTTGTAATGATATACTCGACCGTGCTATGATTTTGACTGCAAAACTGCTTAAAATGGCTTTTGTTCCTAATATTGTGACGACCAATCTGTTATTGTCGCATCTGCGTAAGCAAGGGTTGCCGGAAAGGACGTTGATGTGGGGCCATCATTTGAAACAGATATGTCATGAATTTGATGAGATAACTTATAAGATTTTGGAACAAGCTGAGCGCGACGTAAAAGAAGATGTTGTATATTTAAGAGGGACATCGGGAAAAAGCCTTTTTCTAGACTTCCTTATGTACCTTACTTATGATTATTTATACAGAAATAGGGTTTACGGTGAAACTGATATTTCTGCTATAAGAATGCTCGACGATGGATCTAGTAAGCCTTTAGAGGCGACTACTCATGATTATCAACAGTCGATGTTAGAAGTCAACAAGTGAATTGACAGCAAAGAGAAAGATTCTGTTCGAATTAACAAAAGGCTCCGTTGATGCTGAGTATATGAAACTTCATATTGGTATCTGTCATCCCTTATTCTTGTTTAAGATTTGGTTTATTTTTTGGTAATGTATCTTGTGTTTGGTGATATCTTGTTCATATGCGTGCATTACATGGTATGATCTGTATCGAATTAGTATTTAAGCTCTGCCATCTCTAATTTGATGTAAAAAAATGTTTTCCGTTGTCACTGATAAAGTACATTATGGCTACTAGTTCAATATTTATACATATGTACTGGAAAAATTAGATTTATCAGTGTAAGTAAAGGGCATTGGTATAGATATAATAGAGTTAACGACCATTTTCGTCCCCGTGGTTTGTCCGATTATGCTAGTCCAGGCCATATTTTAAATTTGTACCATTTCCATCCCTGACTTATTGAAACTTTGCCAGTTCCGTCCAAAATTTAACTTCTGTTAAAACCTTCCGTTTAATGAAGGGTAAAAACGTCATTTTCCTTTTTTCTTAAACTTTATTAAGATGGAAAAGGGGATTAAAAGGGGTGGGATTTTAATAGGATTAAAAAAAGGAAAATAAAAAAAGTGAAATGATGTTTTTACCATTCATTAAACGACAGGTTTTAACAGACGTTAAGTTTTTGGATGGAACTGGCATGTTTACAGAATGCCAGGGACAGAAATGGTACAAATTTGAAATTTGGTCTGGCATAATTGATATAATATGATAGACATGACATGTCTTGAAACATCTTTGGCTATTTAGAAGTAAAATGCTTGTTGTTTGATTCATTCTAGATTCTCCTTACTGTTGTCATCTAGTTTGCATTTTGTGATATTTGTGTAAAATTTGCAGGGTGGTCAAGGATATGACAGATTTGCCGGTCGAAACTAAATTCATGCATACGGATCAATATGGTTGATCTCAAGAAAGGAAGATGGAAACCATCATGTCAATGAACAATCCAGGTCTTATAATTTTATTCACTCCAATTACTAGCTAATACACTTTTTCCATACCTGCAATCTAAACATGTAATTGAATCATGAAATCTACATCTCATATATATCGTCATCCTGACACTATTTAGAATGTAAATAGATATTTGATTATACAAAATTTGGGGCGATATCGATATTTAATCCGTTTTCCTTCCTACTGCCATCGATCTTCTCCACATCCCGTTATTATTATCATTTTTAATCAAATGGATAACGCCTTTTAAGACACTTTAGCTCTATGCATTATCATGAACCCTTTCTTACTAACTCCCCCAACATGTTCACTTAGCTTAGCCAACTGAGCCAACCTCCTCTTTGACGACTCCGATACTTCCTTTGACTTTGACTTTCTGGTCAACTCCTCTGATTCATCTTCATCTCTCTCAAAACTCTTATTACGTGGGCTTCCTTCTGTCGATTCTTCTAAAATTTGCTTCAGCGACTCCACAACTTGACTCATTTTAGGTCGGTCTTTTGCACTCTTTAACAAACAACTGTCCGCCAGCTTGGCGATCTTCCTTGCAGCAGTGAGTGAGTATCGGCCTTCTAGTCTCGGGTCTATAATAAGCCCGAACTTTTTACTGTCGATTGGATACCGCCTTACCCAATCTAGTAACCTTTGTTCTTCTTTAGGTCGGTTTCTTTCTAATGACTTTCGACCTGTCAGGATCTCGTATAAAACAATACCAAAACTCCACACGTCGCTTTTTGCTGTTAGATGACCTGTCTCGATGTAGTCTGGAGCCGCATAACCATGAGTACCCATAACCTAGAAACATAATGTTAATATCGATATGATGCACATTCAACAAGGTTAGGTGTTATAATGATCTTAAAACTAATAAAAGTACATACCGCAGTTGAGACATGCGTGTTACCCTCTGTGGGCCCCTCTCTAGCAAGCCCAAAATCCGAGAGTTTTGGGTTAAAATTTTCATCCAAAAGAATATTTGAAGTCTTAAAATCTCGAAATATGACCTGAAACCATTTACAAACACAGAAAGGGTACTTTTAAGATATGTACATCAGAGGTTTATTGTTGATATTTTTTTGAGTAAAATGTCATTTTCGTCCCTGAGGTTTGACCAGTTTTGCGACTTTCGTCCAAAGGTTTGTTTTTTTTTTGCATCCGGATCCAAAAGGTTTCAAATCTTGCCATTTTCATCCGGCTCGTTAACTCCATCCACTTTTCTCAGTTAAGTCATGGATATTTCTGTCTTTTTTGTTAACTTAAAGGGCAATTCGGTCTTTTTCACTTTATGTACAAGCATTTAGTATAATGTACAAGTATTCAAAAGACCAAGTTTTCCTTTAAGTTAACAAAAAAGACGAAAATACCCCTGACTTAACGGAGAAAATTGGATGGAGTTAAACGAGCCAGATGAAAATCAAGATTTCAAACCTTTTGGATCCAGATGCAAAAAAACAAACCTTTGGATGAAAGTCGCAAAACTGATCAAACCTCAAGGACGAAAATAGCCTTTTACTATATTTTCTTAAATTTAACTGTTTATGAGGATTACACCTGAGCTTCTAATTCTTCATGCAGATATGCAAGCCCTTGTGCTGCTCCGAGCATGATTTGCAGTCTTCTTTGCCATGGTAGAGCTATATGAGAGTTCCTGAAGAGATGATCTTCTAAGCTTTTATTTGGCATGAACTCGTAAACTAACAGTCTTTGGATCCCTCGTTCGCCATCTATCGCGCAGTATCCAATTAGTTTGACCAAATTCGGGTGGTCAACTACACCCAGAAACTGTACTTCAGCTACCCACTGTTTGTGACCCTGCAACAATTCATATGAAGATTGAACAAAAAGTGAAGAAAAGGATTATGCACAATGTACACAATTACTCTTCCGTTGTACATTCAAGCATTTTGTGTACCAAACAAATAGTGATTATTTCAATACACTTTTGTATATTCAAGGACATTGATACATAATATTTGAAGAACTACAGGCTCAAATGGGTGAAATAACCCAATGAGTAATGTAGTCATGGTGAAAGCGGCTCGGTTTAGGGTTGATATCCTTACTTCAAATCAGTGGATTGGTTTGGTTGATTCGATTTTGTGGATGCTTGTAAACAAAACTGAACCGAAGAATCGGTTAATAAAAAGTTTATAACCGAACTATCTGTTAATCGGTTAACCTCAAACCCGAGTAAATAATAACAATACAATCAATGGCAAATAAAGTAATCATAATAAACTCACAAGTCATACCTGAAAACCATCTCTGTTTAGTTTCTTAACAGCAACTGCAATGGGATCACCATTGCCATCAACAGGCTTAATAGAACCTTTATAAACACATCCAAAACCACCTTCCCCAATCTTTCTCAACCTTGTGAAATCATTAGTCACTTGTCTAAGTTCCGCATACGTAAAAACCCTCAATTTCCCAGCCTTTTCCTCGTACAATTCTACGATGCCACGCGGCGAATTAGCTGATCCAGACGACTTGGTCACTCGATCTTTACTTGAAACATCCTCTGATACTTTCGAATTAGCTGATCCAGACGACTTGGTCACTCGATCTTTACTTGAAACATCCTCTGATACTTTCGAATTGGTTTCGTCTTTTAGTATTGGTTCTGATCTTTGACCTCTGCTTCTGGTTTTATCTTTGAAGTAATAAAAACACTTCATCTTGTTCTTAAAAGCTTTGTACATGCACTGCATATAGTTTTGGAAATCAGGTTTTCTAAGTTATCTATGTTGGGATCAAGATACCCATATCAGCAATCTGCAAATTTAAGTGGAAAAATGGTTAATTTGGTGGGACTCACAAGATATGCATGAATGTTTTAGAAAGTTGGTAATGTTTATTTTTTTCTTGAGTTGTTTGTCTAATGCAAGTAGCTTTCTTATGATAGATACATGTATTGAAATCAATTCTCACAAGTAAAAAATATTAGTTTTCTTGTGACTTTTTAAAAGTAAGTTGACTTTTACAAAGTTAATGAACATAAAGAAGCAGGTTATACCAAGAGATTGATGACTATTACAGTCAAAGTTGAAATTTTTCATCAAGTCAAAGTTAGGTGATAACCAACAGAACAAACACCAAGTACAAACCTCCATGGTTAAGAAAGAGACAGAACACAACCTAAAGATTGGGGGGGGGGGGGGGGGGGGGGGGGGGGGGTTTGGTATTTCATGATCTCCACATAAAGATTTGGGAACACCAAGTTCAAAGTGGCAAAAGTTTCAAGATTTGGGAAGAACAAGAAACCTAAGCAAAACCCACAAGAGATCATAAATATTTTAAACAACTAATGATCAAGAAACAACATATTAACAGATATTTCAAATCAAACCTCAGATGTTGACCTAAGTAATAAAGACAAGAAACCAGAAAAAAAAAACAAAAAACAAAAAGAACAAGAACACCCCATAAAAGAAAAGAGAGATAGAGAGTACCTTGAAAGAGAGGGAACTAAAATGGATAAAGATAAAGATTCAACAAAGGTGTGCTATACTATGAACATAACTATTCAAATACCCACATGAGGCTTCCCTCTTTGCTTTTGTTTTGGTGGTTGGTTGAACATCTTGAATATGCAATTAATGTGTGCAAGAAGCCCATATTTCAACACCTTTGCATGCTTAAAACATTTTCAATTTTCATTTTTTTCTTCTAGAAAGTTTTGTGTTATGCACTATTCGATGCAATTTTTCTATGCAAGATCCCTATTTATTTGGAAGTTTGTGGTGGTGTAGCAATCACATGATTTTAATAATTGTCGCTACCAATCACACAAACATATGTGTGGAGAAATAAAGTTGATACAAATACAGACTTGAGAATCATATATGGATTTGGATCTATATAGGAGCTATATATTAACCACTTTGACTTACCACCGTCATGTTATGATTTATAACATAAAGCCCTCCGCGTTACGGCGAGGCTGTAGAACCATGCCAAGTAGCATTAATGTCATACCACTGTCAGCGACTACCAAAGCTGGAAAAGCCATAAAAACAAAATAAATGAAAAAAGAAAAAATTAAACTAAATGAAAAGCAAACGTAAAATCGTTGAACCACACACCCCCGTTGCGGCGTGTTAATGCAAAGAAATAAGTCCGAAACGTAAAACATTAAAAAAATAACTAAGCCGATCTAGAGTTACGACGAACATGTCAAACAAGAATAAATACACGCCTTGCGGCAGGCATGTCAAACGAGAAAAAATAGACAAAAAACGTTGAACCCCACTCACACGTTGCGCCGTGTTAACTCACAAAATTTAGAACGAAACGTAAAACAAAAAAACTTGCGAAAGATAAAAGTACGGGAGATTAACGTTGAAAGTAAAAAAGTATTTGGGTTGAAAGTAAAAAAAAAAAATAAAGAGGCGAAATTGTAAAAGATGAGAAGTTTTGGGTTAGAAGTGAAAATCATTTTTTAAACCCCTTAAGCATAGGGTACAACGCTATGAAACACAAAAAATATTATAAATTAATAGTATGGAAATTAAAATTTCAGTTACATTTTTATACTTAATAAATATTTTTTATTTTCTTCATATTTTACGATAATATCATTAAAAAATCAAAATTATAAAATAATACCTAGTTACTTGTTCTTATAACTTTAATGTTCAAGTAAATCAACACATCCGATTTTTTTTAGATATTAGATATACCTAGTTACTTGTTCTTATCACAATGTCTTCGCCTCCGTCAAAAGATTTGTTCATCGATCTATACCAAGGTCTTTTTCTTACGAAGAAGTCGCGGAGGAGGAAGAAGCGGTTACGAGTGTGTGTGCCCTCGCGATTAACGCCTTGTAACATGTTTATCGTTCTCCCCTGCGCCCGATCTTGAGGATGGAATATGTTGTGTGAGACTGTGAAGCCGCAAATGATCATTTAATGAAAGATAATTTCGATTCTACACCGGTTAACCGCTCCGATATTTTAAGGTGTCGATTTCGGATGAGCAAAAGGTTATTTTTGCGTATTAACGAAGATTTGAAGGATAAGTAAGACTACTTTAAGCAAAAAATCGACGCGAGAGGATGTCTAGGATTCACCTCAATTTAAAAGTTAACTTCTGCGTTACGTGTACTCGCATATGGAAACACGTACAACATCAACGACGAGTATTTGAAGATGTCGGAAAAAACAATACACGATACCTTGGAACATTTCTGCTACGATATATTTACTTACGCTTATATATATATTGTTGATGAAGAACGATGAATAGTAACTTTATTTTTATAATAATATATAACTTTTTGTTATTTTTTATTTAATATATTATAATAGTTTATTATTATATTTACTTTTAATAACATATTTTTATTTTTTTCCTTTGTTTAAAATCATATATTTTCTTTTTTTTCTTTTTTTAGAAAATATATTAATTTATCAATTAATTTGACACTTCTTTAATAATTTACGTTTATAACCCTTTTCTAAAAACTTAAGTACGTAGTTGTGCTTCATTTTTTTATCTTTTTTTTTCTTCCTTTTTTAAAGTCATATATAGTAACTTTATTTTTATAATAATATATAACTTTTTGTTGTTTTTTTATTTAATATATTATAATAGTTTATTATTATATTTACTTTTAATAACATATTTTTTTTCTTCCTTTGTTTAAAATCATATATTTTCTTTAGCATTTTTTCAATAATTCTTTTTTTTTTCTTTTTTTAGAAAATATATTAATTTATCAATTAATTTAATACTTCTTTAATAATTTACATTTATAACCCTTTTCGAAAAACTTAAGTACGTAGTTGTGCTTCATTTTTTTATCTTTTTTTTTCTTCCTTTTTAAAGTCATATATTTTCTTTGCCATTTTTAATAATTCTTTATTTTCTTTTTTAGAACATATATTAATTTGTCAATTAATTTGATACTTCTTTAATAATTTACGTTTATAATTTTTTTCTAAAAAATTAAGTATGTAGTTGTGCTTATTTTTTATCTCGACATTCTGTTATAAGTTTTATTAAAAACAAAGTTTACTCAAAATAAAGTATTTATTTGGTATTATAAAATAGTATGATGATAAACTAAACCGTTCTAATGGTTTGACTTTCTAAACAACATGTTTTATTTTCAAATCAGTTTGTTTTACCTTATCATTTGCTCGGTTTCGCCGCAACGCTCGACGTCCAAAAAAGCTAGTAATTATTTAAAGTACAATAAATTTACAAAAATTAAACACGGTTATGTATATAATTTTTAATTTATAGATATATGCCAATTATATGGAAAACGTTACTTGAGAAACCCGACTTCGAACAACCTTCAACAAATTTACGAAGTGCATTTAGAAAAACATGGAATACCCGATATGATTAGTAGTTTAGATTATCGTCAATGGCGGTGATATAATTGTCCACTGGCATGGCGAGGTCAACATACACGCGGTGACCATAAAGGACCAACGTTGGTTTTACAAGCGGTTGCCTCATACGAACTTTGGGTTTGGTCAGCCTTCTTTGGTCTCGTCGGGTGTATGAACAACATACCCAGAGTATTCAAATATTGTGAAAACGTTTTATGAAACGCTCGATACAAAAAGACAATATTTTAAGAAACTGCAAGAGTCTTCGCGAAAGGACATTGGGAGGGGTTTTGGGGTTCTTTAACAATGATGTAATTTTGTTAGAAATCCTTGTCGTATATAGGATAAAGAAACAATTAGAATGGTGATGTATGTTTGTATCATATTGCATAATATGATTATAGACGGAGGAAAAGCAATATGTCAAAACTATTTTCCGGAAGATGTTATTGTAGGGACGGAAGCAACAATGTAGAAGAGAATCTTAAACGATCAACTCTTGCGTTCCAAGGAATCACATAACGCGTTAAAGGTGGATTTGGTCAAGCATGATTAGGTGATTCGCCCAATTCAACACGACGACGATGACGATGACGAAGAGTACACCGAAGGCGACGAAGAAGAAGATTTCGAAGTTAGAGGCTTTAAATAAAACTATATACACCATAAAAACGAGTATTTTATTCTCTTTAATGTGACAAATGGTAAATAATCGTTCGTTCCGTACATTCTAATCACTATGTTTATTTCATAATCTCATGCAATTAGTGTAATTTAATTACGTAACTGTGTCGTATATAAGATGACAGTGTTAGGACAAGAAAACAATGCTAAAACATATGTTGGTTTTCGTCGTATTGTGTAACCAATCAAACAATGTCCTAAAAGTGTTGGTAGAAAGTGTTGCGCGCACTATTCACGGTTACACTATTCATGCCAGCTAAACCGTGAAAACAGAACGAAACAATGAAAAACGACACACGGATAACATAACTGAGTCCATTTACATAAGAAAACACTAATGAGAAAACATATCTTGCAAAAATATAGAATTTTCCGGTACAACGCCCTAATCACTAAAACGTCTGTTTCGCTAAAAATATGACAATTTTTAACTCGTCCGAAACTATAATTTAGCATTTCCGAGGCTCCGGAATTATGACAAATGATAACAACCATATGAAAACAACATGAGGATAATAATGGGGAGTCCGAAACATAAGCTTTCAGTGCTACGTTACAACCCCCACAACTTGTCCATTTTTGAACCGACAAGCTAATAAATAACATTTCCGACACCAAAACAACCAAACGGAAGACATGGCGAACTAGTTAAGCTTATTTTGGAACTCGGAATCACTTCATGCATCGTTGATGATGGAATATCAACTTGCGACAAACTTTTGCCGGTACGACACAAAAGTGACGTTAACTAGTCGACGACCAAACGGAAGGCATCTAAAGTATTGAAATACAATTTCTACTAGCTTAGTGAACTAGTTAATGTCGGTTAACATTCCGAATCCCTAATTACCCCCTAATGGTGCAATTAAACCCCTAATCACCATACTTTGATTAATTACCAAAATATCTAGATTTTTAATAACTTTTAAAAAAAGTTACACTTTACCCCCCCTCCCCCTCCCCCTCCCCCTCCCCAATTTTATCAAATTGG
Source organism: Helianthus tuberosus (assembly GCA_030545235.1). Classification (NCBI taxonomy): domain Eukaryota; kingdom Viridiplantae; phylum Streptophyta; class Magnoliopsida; order Asterales; family Asteraceae; genus Helianthus; species Helianthus tuberosus. The sequence goes on along the minus strand of CM060452.1, from coordinate 28,651,821 downwards.
TCAACAAGTGGGTCCCACCCCACTTGAATGATGTTGAAAAATCTAGAGATTTGGAGTATGGCATAACTATTTGTTGTTGAAAAATTATACATATACCATCATTTTTTTACAAGACCCCATTCTTAACTTTCCTCATCTTCACACCACATTTTCAAATCACAAAAACCCCCATATGGGTCCTCATGTTCACGGCTCCAAGAGAAACACCAAGAACCCACCAAAGTTCACCCTAAATCACTCACTTTCTAAGCATATCAAGAACATCTAAGCATGGTTTAAGCATCAGGAAGCTTTAGGGAGTTCTTGGAGCTTAAACATCCTCTTAATCTTCTTAATCACCTTGTGCAAAGTTGTAAGTCTTC
>CM060452.1:28624636-28651259 GCA_030545235.1 Helianthus tuberosus | reverse complement strand
GTGGAAAATATTCGATCCGTCCTTCGAAGGGAAGCTTGAAATTGTTGAGACTGCTGCAGGTGAAGGTTTTAACTTAACCATTCTTAGGAACTTCCGCGTTCCTACGCGCGATGCGTTGAACGCACCCCTGCCGCTGGGCGAAGGTATGTTATATAGTCTTCTTACTTCTTTGTAAAGAAGTTCATGTTTCTTATTTTCCTGTTTTGTGATTTACACGCAGGTACTCTTGGGGCCCTGGGTAAGTTTGAGGCGAAGGGTGCTTCGAAGAAGCATGCGGAGAAAGTTCCGCGGGGTCGTGGCAAGAAAAAACCTGAGGCTCCGGCTGTTCCGCCTTTGGTGCCGCAGGTGGCAGGTATCTCTCGTTCTCATTTCCGCAGATATACCGATTACGTGGTAGTATCTGACACCCTTGAGGGTTTGGGTGTTCCAGGTGGTGGTACGGTTGCAGGTGGGACCTCTGCGGGTTCCAAACCTGCTGATGAGAAGAAGAGAAAGGCAGATAAGGCTGTTGATGCTGGTGAGAAGAAGAAACCAAAAATTCAGACCCGACGGAAGGCTGTTCTGAAGTCTGTTGAACCTGTGGTTGCTTCTGGTAAGTAATTCATAATTTTTACAAGTATTGTTTGTGTACTTGTAGTTTAAAGCCTTTTTGCTTTGATTACAGAAACGCAAGATGAAGGTTTCTCCATTTTTTATGCTCCTCATTCCCCTTTCACGTGACAAAGCTGCGGATGTGGGGGTAAAAGTGGTGCCTGAGCCCTCTGCGCGGGCGGAAGATACTGGGAAGGGGCCTGCGGCTCAGATATATGATACAGTGGACTCTGCTGACAATCTGATCTCCCCGCAGGATACTGATGATTTGAACCTGAAGTTTGCTTATACTGAGGGGAAGAAATCGCCTGCTGCCGAGAAGGCTTCTGGTTCCGCTTCAGGGGGTGCGGGTTTTACAGAGACTCCCATTCAGTCTGACGAGACTGAATTGGAGTTTTATTACCGCACTTATACTGAAGACCGGGCCATGACCTATCACCGCCCTCCATGGACTGTAATGCAAGGGGATGATATCTCTGCTGACCCCTCCGCGTGTAGGGAGATTTTGGGTGGTTTGGGCACCCCATTTGAAGTCAATCGGGCCCGTGCCTTGCCAACTGAGGTCCAGATTAACCAACTCTCCTCCATGCTTGTGGGGAGTTCCATAATGGCGAGTGCCATTTTGGACAACTACAAGGTGCTGGGCCGCAGGGAGGAAGAAAATGCGCGGTTGCGTGCCGAGGCTGACGGGTTGGTGAAGGCTGCACGTGAGGGTGCAGAGCAGCATGAAAGGGATAGGGCTGCTTTTGAAAAGCGTAAGCAGACTGAGGAGTGGGCTGCCACTGCTGAACTTAAACAGGTTTGTACCCTTGCAAAACTGCTTTCTGATGAGCGCAAGAGTTTGAAAGAAACTCTTTCTAATGAGCGCAAGACGCTATCTGATGAGCGCAAGACTTGGAAAGAATCTTGGGCCAAACAGAATGAAATTCTTTTTCATGTTCGTCAGGAGCTTACCAATGCCAAGGCAGCGAATGCTGCGTTGGTTAAAGAAAAAGCCGCAGCTGTTGTGGCTGCTCAAGAGGCCAAGGAAGCGGAGGCCCGCGCTGCAAGGGCTCTTGAAGAGGCCAAAGAGGCGGAGGCCCGCGCTGCAAGGGCTCTTGAAGGGGAAAATGTTGACCGCATGAACTTAACCAAAACTATCCTGGGCCTCCAGGTATAAGTCTCTCCTGTTTTTGAATTTGTACATGTTTTACAAGTATGTTGATTATCTTTGTATACTTGTGTTTCCCTTGTTGAAAGGCTGAAGTACGGAGCCGGGGAGATACTATTGAGGAGGTCTCTGCTCGTGCTGCTGATGCTGAAGCGCGGGCAAGAGAGGTTGCAGAGGCTAGAGATAGCCTTGCTTCTTCACTTGAGCTGCTCCGGACTGATCGTGAATGGATGCGCATGCATGGGATCGGACATGTAAGTATCCGTTGTCTTTGTTATCTTTTTTAGGTTTGGCTTTGATAACCGTAGTATTCTTGTTTCGCAGATTGTTACGTACATTCTTGACGCACCTGAGAACGTATCAGGTGTCAATGAGATTAAGGAGCGCGCCCGGGATGCTGGTTTTAAAGCTGGCTACAATTGCTGCATTGCTCATATGAATGTTATGGCCCAGGGCCAATATACTGATGAGCGATCCGGGTTCCACGGTGTGGATACTGAAGCGCTTCTTGCTGCTGCGGTTGCGGCGTATAATGACACGTCCATTTCTGCTCTTGAGGACCTTAATGAGTGCCTAGAAGCAGAGGACTATGTAGACCGCTTGCGGGTGTTGTATGCTGATGAGGACGATGAGGAAAAGCCTGCGGTTGAGGGCAAGGATGGTGCGGGCTCCAGCGGCACAAAGAAAGACTAGGCTGGCCTGCGTGCTTTTTGTTGTGTCCTCAATGTAAATGTCAAAAACCTTATGTAAATCCCTTGTACACCGCGTAGGTGTAGGAATTTTTTGAATATAAAGTTTAAAACGTTTCAGTTTATACAAGTGTTTTTACTACTTGCATGTGTGAACTTGTATGAGTTAATGTTAATGTGAATTAACACTAGGTCTGTGTTTGCCTTTTGCATATCTAGATGATATGCAAGTATGAAAACTGTATCCAGCCGGATAGACAGTGTTGCCATTGCTGGCCTATTATAATAGTTGCGTGTGGTTACCACTCTGTGTGGGTAACGCGAATGAAGATTTTGCTAACCTGTTTTTGTGGATACCGCAGAGTGGAACACGCATTTGTAATAGAAATAAATAAACAATATTGCATCGAATCGTCTATTTATTTATTTGCAAATGGCCTGCGGCCCGATAGGTTACATGGTACATGTAAAAAACATGGCTTACATATAACAGTGTCGAAGCTGTGGCGCATTCCATGTGTGTGCGATATTTTCGCCTTCTAATGTTTGCATTTTATATGCGCCTTTGCCCAGGACCTTTTGGATAAGGTAGGGTCCTTCCCACTTGGGGGCGAGTTTGCCTGGGCGTTCTGCGTTAGATGCTTCATTGTCACGAAGGACGTAGTCTCCCGGATTGAAGGTACAAACGCAGATGCGTGCATTGTAGTACTTTTCGAGTTTGGTTTTATACTTGGCCTCATTGATGGAAGCGTTTTCACGCCTTTCTTCCAGGAGGTCCAAGTCAACCCTGCGTTCCTCATTGTTGTCTATCTTGTTGATAGCCAACATCCTAAGAGAAGGGAGGCCAACTTCTGCGGGGATCATCGCTTCAGTGCCATAGACCATGCTGAAGGGTGTCTTACCGTTACTTGTCTTTGGGCTTGTCCGGTGTGCCCATAGGATACTTGGGAGTTCATCAACACAGCCGCGTCTGGCTGTTCCCAACCGTGCTTTGATGCCTTCGACTAAGCTTTTATTGATACTCTCGACCTGGCCATTCCCTTACGGATGTGCCACCGAGGAGAATATGTGTTCAATATTTAGCTCCTTTAGCCATTTTTGAAAGTCATCGGCAGCGAAGTTGGTACCGTTGTCGGTGACAATGCACATTGGTAGACCGAACGGCAGATGATATGTTCCCAGACGAATTTCCTTGTTATCATAGCGGTGGTTGATGCAAGCGGTTTTGCTTCTACCCATTTTGTAAAGTAATCAACAGCCAACTTTACTGCACCTGGTGCGTCTGGAAATGGTCCTACCACGTCGATTGCCCATTTTTGAAATGGCCATGCGGTGGTGACGGGGATCAGGTTGTTCTTGGGGCGCAAGGTCTTGGGAGGATGCCGCTGACAATTGAAACACTTGCGCAAGACTTTGACTGCATCCAGGTGCATGCCGGGCCAGTAGTACCCGGCATTCATGATTTTGGCCACCACCATGCGTGGGCCTGCGTGTATGCCACATATTCCTTCGTGTATTTCTCTGATAAGGTACGTGGCATCTTGAGGGTTGACGCATCGTAGGAGTGGCCCCAGGTATGATTTACGGTATAAGATACCGTCTCCCATTTGGTAATGACACGCTTTGTATTGTAGCTTGCGTGCCTCTGCCTTGCTTTCGGGAGTAACACCTGATTGTAAGTATGCAATGATCGGTGTCATCCAGGATGTTGTACCGTACTGGATGACATTGACTTGGCGCAGTGGTACGGAAGGATTTTGCAGAATTTCGATTCGTACCTCTTTTGCCAGGTGTTGGAAGCTGGTGGATGTGTGAATATTGAAGGAGGTGAACTTTGATTTTAGTTGCAAGGCTTGTTCGAGGTAGAGGATCATGATATCCCCTCTTGCGGCATAGTCGCCGCGTATCTGCCCTGCAACCAATAGTGAGTCGACGTGTGCTTCCAAATGTTGGACGTCGAGTTTGACTGCCAGACGCAGCCCTGTCAGTAGAGCCTCACACCTGCCTCGTTATTCGTGCTTTGGAAATTGAGGCGGATTGCATAGGTAAGTTCTTGGCCGTCGGGGCTGACGAGTCGCAGACCTGCACCTGCACCATCTTCGTTGGACGCACCATCTGTATATAGTGCCCAGGTTTCTGCGGAGGATGGTGGTGATGCAGGGTTTTGTTCTTCTTCGCATTCTTGAATGCGGTTTGCTGGTACTTCAGCAACGAAATCAGCCAAGACTTGGCCTTTGATTGCGGGGCGCGGCTTATAGTTCAGTGAAAGTGCGCCCAGCTCGATTGCCCATTTTGCTAACCTCCCAGAGATGTCGGGTTTGGATAGGATCGGGCCGATCCTGTAGTTGGTTAACACTGTGATGACGTGGTTTGCAAAGTAACGTCGTAATCGTCTCGACGCGTGCACTAGTGCCAGTAACAACTTCTCCATGATGGAGTACCTCGTTTCTGGGTCGTTGAGCATTTTGCTGATGTAGTAGATGGGTGTTTGAACTCCTTCCCGTTCCACTATGAGTACCGCGCCTATTGCGTTGTCCACGGCAGACAGGTACAAGATAAGTGGTTCCTCCTTGCGAGGTGCGGTTAGGGTTGGGAGTTGAATCAAACACTCTTTCATCTCCCGGAAAGCTTTTTCGGCTTCTGCGGTCCATTGGAATTGTTCCTTTTTTAAACAGCTACGCAGGGTCTTGATGAAAGGATAAGACTTAGCTGCATGGTTGGCTAAGAATATGTTTAGTGCGGCTAGCCTGCCGGCTAGTCGTTGCATTTCTTTCATCGTAGAAGGTGATGGCATGCGTTCGATCGCCTGTATTTTTTCCGGGTTGACCTTGAATCCATCTTTGGTTACGATGAATCCAAGGAACTTGCCTTTTTCCATTCCAAACAAGCATTTCCCTGGGTTGAGCTTCATGTTGACACTTCGCAGAGTTTGGAATGTTCTTTCGATATCATTGAGAATGGTGTCTTCTTCCATGCTTATGACGACCAGGTCGTCCATATAGATTTCGACACTTTTGCTGATTTGGCCGCGAAAAGTGTCGTTCATCAGCTTCTGATAGGTTGCGCCCGCGTTGCGCAACCCGAACGGCATTTTTGTGTAGCAGTAGTTCCCGATAGGAGTGCAGAATGTCGTTTTATCTTCGTCCTCGATTGCCATCTGCACCTGATGGTAGCCTTTGTTGAGGTCTTTGTAATCGACACACATGCGCCAGCCCCCGCTTGGTTTTTCTACCATGACTGGGTTGGATAACCAAGTCTGGTATTTGACTTCCCGCAGGATGCCTGCGGAGAGCAGTTCTTGTACCTGCTCTTCCATCGTCGCGTTCTTTGCTGATCCGAGGTGGCGTTGGCCTTGGATCACCGGCTTGATACCTGGCATGGTATTCAAGAAATGCTGCGCGATTTCGCGCGGCACCCCTGTTATGTCTGCGGGTGTCCACACAAAAATATCTTGGTTCCTGAAGAGGAGTTGCTTCAGGCGCGCTCGGATGGTGGGGGACAAGGCATGGCCCAACGTGACCGTTTGCTCTGGGTGTCTTGCGTTAAGCACCCATTTTTCTGGTTGCGAGTTGGGGGTAGGCCTTGCTACCTTGGTTGGACGCAGGTCGTCCGTAGACATAACTTCTCTTTGGGCGTATATTATCGCGACCCCCGTCTCGGTTGGGAAACCGATGGCAGAGTGAGGGACGGATGTGATCATTTTGAAGTCGCCCTGGGACTCTCTCTCGATAAGTATGTCGTACTTGGAGGTGTGCGGTAAAACCATGAAGTTTACCTCCTCCGTTCTTGTGTGTCTCCCGTTGGTGAGGCGCACAGGAAAAGTAATCTGGCCCAGGGGGAATACGGTTTCCCCTGCAAACCCGGCCAACGGGTAGTCTACTGGCTGCAACCGATCTTTGTCTTCTTGATCGAATTGGTTGAAGCACTGCTCGTATATAACATCAGATGTACTGCCCGGATCGATGAATAATCACATGATGCAGTAGTGAGCCAGGTGGCCTGTGATAACCACGGCGCGCCTATCGCGCGGTCCGCCTCGGACTTTTGGAAAGATGACTTGCTCGTCTTTCCAGTCATTGTCCGGTCTTCTCGCCGCCTTGCGCGGTCTTCCTTTTTCCTCCATTGATCATGTGGGTTAAGGCCACGTACATGGTCCTCTTACCCGTGGAGGTGCCCTCGTTGTGGGGGGTGATGCGCTTAGTATCTTTTTGTGCGCCTGGCAGCAGGTGTTGCAGTTTCCCCTCTTTTAAGGCTCGCTTAATCTCCAGTCGGATACTGATGCAACTGTTTGTTGTGTGGCCCGAGTCCTTGTGATACTCGCAGTAGAGTGCAGGATCTTGGTTCTTTTTGGACTTCATCGGTTGGGCCGGTCGCAGGAATTGCGCGTCCGTAAGGAGGACGTCGCTTGGCGACTGGTTGATCTCGGTCCAGCTACGGTCCCGAGACTCTTTCTTCGAGGCCCGGTTTTCACGCTGGGCGTTGATTGTAGCCCTGGCGTCGGGCTGGTTGTTACGTGGGACATATGGTTTGTGATCGCTACCGCGATTCCATGTGTCCCGGTTGCGCTTGTTGTTGCGCTTGTGTTTTTGGTGGGAGGATTGGCCTTCCGTTTGGGGCTGCGCCTTTGATACGTGTGGTCTGAGGGACCGCTGAGTCTTGGCGTATGTCGTGACCGCAGCCATGACATCTTCCCATTTCTTAGGCAAGCCGTCCTTGCCGGAGATGTTCATAACCATTTGTTCGTCCTTAACTGCAACGATGAAATGGTTATGTGCCATCTGGTCGGCAACATCGCCTATCTCTAGGCACTCTTTATTGTAACGGACAACGAATGCCTCAAGCGATTCGTTGTCTCTGCGCCAGATGTTCATGACGTCCATAGAATCACGTTCGTGACGTCGCTGTTGGCTAAAGTGTGCGAGGAACTTTCCTTACAAGTCCTCGAATGAGGCCAGTGATCCCACCGGCAAAGAATCGAACCAAGCCCTGGCCAGACCTGTTAGGAAAAAATGACACCAGGTGGGTTCATCCCACCTACCGTTGCACCTGGCGCCGACGAAGATGTTCATGTGATCATCTGGGTCGGTCGAACCGTTGTATTTCCCAATGTTTAACGGGAATTTTGTGGTGGTGACATCGGCGTGGGCGATTTCTGGGGCGAACTTGGAGTTTTCGGCCGCAGATTTCGGCCTGTACGGTTGGCTTTGGTGGTGCTTTGCAGTGCGGAGGTATGTAGTGCGGGGGTGAGTGGGAGGAACGTAATTGCGTCCTCCCGGTCTGCTGCTAGTGGCATAGGATTCTCCGCGGTATGTACCGCCGTCCGGATCGGTATGGCCTTGCCCTTCATGGTGGGACTGGGGTCCAAGTCGGCTATGAATGCCGAGGCCGCGGTGGGCTGTAGACTGTCGCCTATCCTCGCCATGGGGGCCTAGGCGGGTATATATAGGGTCCCTGCGGCGGGACCCATATGAGGAGTCGTCCGCATCCAGTGTGCGGACATCGCAGTAAGAGGAACCGCGGTCTTCGTGCCTACTCCGGGAGGCTGGATGTGTTGGGGCCCTGTTGTCGTATTGTAAAACACGACCCGCAGGGGTATGCGGTGCTGGGGTAGGCCCCGTAGATACCTGCGCTTCTGCGCAGGCTCTGTTGTATGCTGCGGCCAGCAAAGCTTGTTTCTGGTCGTACCAGGTATGAAGGTTCATGTCTGGAGGTATCACAGAAGCGTACTGTGATAAATCATGTCCGAACGTAAGGGATGCACCCCCTTGCGTTGATGTGCCAATATGTTCAACATTTGGGGCTGGAGGGGCAGTCCCCGTAGGCCCTGTGTTTGCGGGGTTTAGGTTATCCCCGGTAGTGTTGTGTTGACGATCAGACATGATCTTTGGAGAGAAAGGGATGGTTGGAAAAAGTGCTAAGAGTAGCGGTGGGCGTCAATGATGAAACAATGGTTAACCTGGTGGGGTTAACTCACTGATCTCGTCAAGAGGGTTAATCCCTTCTTTCCGAGGATCGCTTGGCTGGATCGTCTGGTGGTGGGTTTCCTGCACAAGGAAACAAGCCGTGACTCGTAACAAGGAGGATAGGGTGGGGGGTGCTCCTTGTTACCACTCTCCGGCGTGAGAATCAGTAATTTGCTTGGGAAGCAAAGTGTGATAGTAGTAGTAGTGAGAGAGTTGAGAAGTAATACCTCAAACCTGGTTTGGGGTGAGTATTTATAGCCGAGGAGTGAAGGAGGGTAGTTGAGTAGCTAGCCTGACATCGCACAGCTACTTGTAGGTGTGTCAGACCTGTCAGTCATGGGGAGGATGCCACGTCCTGCTGTGGTGTCAGACTGTTGTACATACGTGGGCTAGTAGGCGACTGTTCACAGTGCCACTTGCACTGAGTGTCAGACCCACTTGCCTTGTAGGCAGGATGCGGTGCCAGGCCGCATCTCTGCTTGCGGTTACAGACGTTGTTCCCGCGTTCTTTGTTCTATCCAAGATGCATGCGGGATGCGGTGCCATGCCGCATCGCCGCTACGTGAATTTTCATAGGATGCGGTGCCAGGCCGCATCGTCATGTGTAACATTTGTTTCCGTACTTAAGGTAAGTCTTCTCATCACTGGACAGGTTGGATTGCTGTGTTCGCGCGTGCCCGCACGGACACAAGTAAGTTTATTGCTGGTGGGGGTTTTGGTTAGGGTAATGGTCATTCGCGGTCATGCAGACGCGAGATCTGGGACCATACCCTTCAGTTAGTCTATAGGTGAATATGCTATTGATAATAGTAAATGACTTATTAATTACTATATCAAAAATATCTTCTTCCAGCAATATTACAAGATTGGATATCATTGAAAATGCCAACATATTCTCTTATTTTGTGTTAGTATGAATGACAAATATATTCCAAATGCATAAACTTTAGATAATCATACTTTTTTATATTATTTATAGAAAAATATGATATATGTGTAAACAAGTCATTTAAATAAATATATTGTATATATAGTTTCTTGAAATTTATTTATTTTGCTAAACGATATTTTGAAGAAAAAAAAAAATGATTAAGTTTAAGAGATGGAGTAAGAAAATTTCAAAAAACTACCATATTGTTGAGTGATAGAGTGTTGTGCAGTCTTATAGCATTTGACGTCAGATTCTTTTTATATTTATAACTTTACTAAAAATCATTATTTTATAAAAAAAATATGTTCATTTTCTAAAAACCTTTCAGATTGCATTCCTTATCCATATAATTATAAGAAAATAGTTAAAGAAATAGTTATATTAAAGATTATATACTCTTCATTTCCATGTAACTTATGGATAAGGACTCTATTATTATACTCTTCATTTCCATAGAACTTATGGATAAGGACTCTATTAACAAAATCTTATGTTTTTCTTATAATTTAAGAATATAACTAATTTCCTTAAACTTTGTTTATTTTTTAAAAACTTTTCACATCCAACTCTCTATCTATATCGCTATCTTCAGGTCCGGCTCAACCATTTTGATAGCCTAAGGCGAAGTAAAATCTTGTGGCATTTTTCCCCAAAAAATGTATGTGATTGAAAGTTAAACTTGAAGGGCCCAAGTGTAATTATTTGAAAGATTGTGTTAAAATTTAAAAACAAGAAAAAAAATAGTGAACCAGGGATTCGTACCCAGGTCTCACCAACATCCATACATACACAAAACCACTACACTACCAACCATCAATCTGTTGATAACCCACACCCTAAATCTTTTATAAATGGATTGTGGTTTCATCAAATTGTGGAGGCCCTATAGCTTTGGGGGCCCAAGGCCCAAGCCTCATTTGGCTTACCCTTGGGCCGGCCCTGGCTATCTTACACACAAACACTTATTTTAGTATTCTTTCTCGGTTTTATAAACTCCCAATAACATATATATTGATGAATAGCAAGCCTCTAAATATAGATGATCACTTTAACTTTCTATAAAAATTCTTATCGTGGTGGCTCAAATGTAGTGAGTTTTAGTAGTTTTCTTTATATTTTTATAGAAAGTAGAATTTATAGGCTCTAAGAGCATTCATATCCTATTCCTTCTCCCATTTCTATAATTACTCTTAAAATACTATTTTTATCATTACTTTTTCACTCTCATTCACTCACAAACACTTTTACAAAATATTAAAAAATTAATAGGGGATAAATAGTATTCTCAAATATACATGTGAACAATAATATTTTATCTCAATTACACTCACAAGTACTTTTCATAACATAAAGAATCCACTCACAAATATACAGAGGAGGAAAAATCACAAATATAGAGAGGAAGAATTGAACAAAGGTGAATGTTACTTCTATTATAAATCTTGAAATCTAAAATTAAACATTGATGGTTTTGTAGCTTTTAATCTTGAAATCTACAATTAAAAGTTTATAGTAGTAAGAACATGCGTAGTCGTTGGGGTGAATAATGCCCCACCCTTGGGCATTTTGCGTCATGTGGTAGCCCAGTCATCAATGGGGCATTATTGGACATTTTTACAAAAGGGGTGTAGTGGGGATGTGGGGATTGTGTGGCATTGTGTTTTGTAATAAAATAAAATAAAATAAAACATTTAAAAATCTGATTGGCAACCAAATGGAAGCTTCAATGTGATTGGCCAAGAATCCTCCCATTTGGCGTGATTATAAAAACGCCTAAACAAAAAAACACCAAACACGCCCATGCGTAGTGGTTACGTGGCGTGATTAAGCGATATTGGGCAAAGAAAACGCCTCACAAGTAAGCCACTACGGGTGGTCTAACAAAGAAATAACATGTAGGGGTAAATAAGTAAATAAAAGTATGCTTTGAAGTCTGAACACCAGCTCAAATCTAAATTCAGCCCAATCATCACTTTCTTCTTCTTGAACTTTTAAAATTATTTTTATTTCTAGCTTGTGCTTACATTTATTATAACCATCTTTCTATAGGTGCTATTATTTAAATACACGTATATATAGTTAATAGTTTTTTTTTTTTTTTTGAAAAGTTAACTTCATTAGAAACATCCGGAACCCGAAAACCGGGCCGGAACAAACAAAAAACTCACATAATTACAAAATTACACCCATACGACCAAAAGATCGTCTTGAAGTTGGATCTATTCCTAAACCAAAGATAACCCAAGGATCTAACTTCGCTGAAAATATAATCGATCTTGGCATCCTTACTGTTAAACCTCTTCTCATTCCTAGCCTTCCACAAACTCCAACAAACAAGCTATCATAACAATACCTTGCAGCGCCTCTCTCTCCCCCGCCTTTTAATTCATGTAGATGCTCTAATTAAATTATAAAAAAAAAAGAGAAATACTACAAAACAATACTTTACTAAAAGAAGCTATTCAAGAAATTGATAAATTAAGAATTAAATGTATAAACACATATACTTTTATTCGATCCATTTAATCTTCTTTCTTATCATTTATGTATTTTTACATTAAATAGCGAAACAGTAAAATATATACATATGTTATACTTAAAGGAACTTTATCCTTTTCTTGAATTAAATGACAAATTAAAGAAAAAAACATCACATCATAATTCGCCCGCCAGTAATAAACACTGTCACAGACTCCATTGATTCTTCACCTTCTTCTTCATGAACTCCAACAAACCCTTCATCTCCTCTGTTCAACAAAATCCCAACTAAAACTCTCCTTTAATTTTCGTCACAATGGACAATTACAACTATAACTTGTTTGTACCTGTGGCCAAAAGAACCAGGCTTCAAACAGCTCAAGGTTTTTGGTTCATCATTATTTTTTTCTATTTTTTTAACTTTATTGTTGAATGCTCATTGATCATAAACCGGTTTAATATTAGTGTTTTTTTTCCAACACATTCTTATATTGTTGGTTGACTGATATGTTTGATTAATGTAACCATTCAAGGGTTTTCTAGTTCTGCACACAATAGATCTCGAAAGAGGAACAGGGAACCCGGGGTTGTTCAGTGTGGTGTTGATGATCATGAAGTTATTGATGTTGATGATCATGATGATTGCAGTACTTCTGAACCAACTGTTCAACATGGTAATATTTGCTATTATACCACCCGTAGTCGTGCCCAAAGGGGCGTTTTTTGCGCCGGAAAACGCCCAAACACGCCGCCCCACCACCCCCCTGGGCGTGTTTGGCAGGAAATGTTGATTTGGCGTGGTTTAAATCACGCTATGGGGGCAAAGGTTCGACCAATCACAGCTGATTCTTTCAGGTTGACCATTTACATTTTTTTGTGGGTTTGGCCGGAATTTTTGGGTTTGGCCGGATATCTTGCAGCTCAAACGAAGAAGAAGAAGGTCAGAAGAAGAAGATCAGAAGAAGAAGAAGGGTTTTAAAAGTTTGCTCAGTTGTCACATTAGGCCCCTGTGGTTTTAAACTTCAATATCTTTAATATTTTAAGTTTCAAAAATGCTATATCAGTCCCTAAAGTTTTGTTTATTAAATGTCTCATTTGGATCTTGAGTTAATTACTGTTTTCGTCCCTGTGTGGTTTGTTAAAAATCACTATTTCAGTCAATTAGTTTAAAAATTGCGATTTCAGTCCCTGTGGTTTCACTTTCGTAACCATTTCAGTCCACCTCGTAACCATTTCAGTCCCTGTACTTACAGATTAAATGGATTGAAATGGTTACGAAAGTGAAACCATTGGGACTGAAATGGTTTCGAAAGTGAAACCACAGGGATCGAAATCGCAATTTTTAAACTAATGGACTGAAATAGTGATTTTTGACAAACCACAGGGACGAAAACAGTAATTAACTCTTTGGATCTTTTATAAAACTTAAAATTTTGCAATGTAATTTTTAAGTATTGTAATTTTTTTAATTTAAAGAAGTATTTTAAGTTTTTAATTTAAAAAAATAAATAATTGTGTAATGATTGGATGGGGCGTTATTGGGCATTATTCCCACTACGCCACTTTTGCAAAAACGCCCAATAATGCCCCCATGCTGACTGGACTGCCACATGGCAGAAAACGCCCCAGGTGGGGGCATTATTCAACAAACGACTACGCATGGTCTTAGCTTTATAATAACATGTTCTGGTTTTGTTAGTTTGTATATTGTGTTTAGTATGATTTAATAAAAGGACTTGTAGATTAACAAGAAAATTTGGTGAAACCAAGAATTAGTCTACATAGATTTTTTTTTATTTTTTTTAAATTAAATGCAGAATCAGATGATAAGATCAAATGTTACGGTTCAGCAAGTCCGTTTAAAGCCGGGACACATACTTACCTTCGTTACTCAGATGTCTCGGATGAAGAAGGTAAATTCTTAAGAGACATTGTTCTTGCTTCATCATTATTTGTTTCCATTTTTTACGTTATTGTATTGTTGAATGCTCATTGATCATATCATCATAAACTGGTTTAATTTTGTGTATTTCTTTTCCATCACATTAATTATTAATTTAAGATTCTTAAGTTATACTGTTGGATGACTGATATGTTTGATGATAATCTGTTTTGGGTTTGATGAAACTATTCAAGGGTTTTCCGGTCCTGCACGCAATCAATCTCGAACGCGTGATCATGAAGTTATTGATGTTGATGATGATTGCAGATCTTTTGAACCAAATATTCAACATGGTAGTGTTTACTGTCATCTTTATAATAACCTGTTTTCGTTTTATTAATTTGTATATTATGTTTCTATGATTCAAAGGAAGTTGTAGATCAACAAGAAAAGTTGGTGAAACCAAGAATTAGTCTATATGGATTTTTGATGATTTTATTGAATTAATTGCAGAACCAGAAGATACAAATCATACGATCAAGTGTTACGGTTCAGCAAGTCCTTTTAAAACCGGGACAGATACTTACGTTCATTACTCAGATGTCTCGGATGAAGAAGGTGATGTTTTTTATTCTTGATCTGTATTTTATGTTTGAGACCCGATCATATATAAAATCTCAACTAGTTGTAGTCCTGACCCGTTACTCAACTCGTCCAACCAACCCATTTATGTTTCTAAATGTTAGAATCTTAACAGAGACTGATGACACATCTGAGGATCTTAAAGCATCTGGTAATCTTAACAACACGGATTCAGACCCGTTTTGGTCTACTGAAGACGAGTCATCTAGTTCTAGTGAATTCAAGAAGCCTAACTTTAAAAGATTTTTATCACAATTGAACAAGAGGCCATACGGCACTACAACCAACCCATTATCTGTTTTCGGTAACTTAACTTGTTTCTTAATCTATTTTTCAGTTGAAAACAAAGTTATTTTACTCAAAATATAGTAGTTGGACCAAAGTTCTTGACTTTTTTCTATCATAGTTTCCTTATTTTTTTGGTGAATTTGTTTACTCATTAGATAACTCAGATTCAGATGAATATGAAGGCGATGGATGTGTGGATCTTGAAGAACATGAAGGTGATGCTTCTTTCTTCTTGATTATTAATTCTTGATCCTTTTTTTTTGTGTCTAAATGGTAAGTTCATAACAGATGCTATCGTGGCACTTCCGGTATCCTGCAAATATGACCGTAGAAGTCAAAAGGATACGAAAGCGAACTCATTTCAGTTTACTGAAGATGTGCCAATTGATTCTAGTGAAAGTGAGAGTGATGACTTGGATGATACTGACCTTTTATCGGTAAACAAGAGGCCGCATCGGCGCACACAAAACGATAAGGAAAAAGTTTGGTCTGGATCAGCGTCCCGAAAAGAGAAGAGCCCTTCTGTACACAAAACAAATATGAAAAGTACGTGTCAAATACCAATGGATGAATCGAGTGACACAGAAGTAAATGAAAAACAAAATACAATAGACAAATTAATCAGTCGTTACCTGAAAGATGATAAAGCAAAATCGGTCAAAAATGGAAAATTTAAGAAGGGTGGTCGAAGAGATGTCGCCGCATGTATAAATGCTATTTTGGAGTCTGTTATTAATAATGAAGAAGATCATATAACACAGGAAGATGAGTGCCTTCCTTCACATTTCAAATTTGAAGACACTGAGGATGAGTCGAGTCAAAAAAGTATCGAATCAAACGGGGAAGAATTATTTGAAGAGATGGAGTTTGCACTCAAATGTGAAGAAGTTGGTTTTTATAGAATTCCACAGGTTAATTAATTTATCAGTCTTTTTATATGTTCTTTTGTCTACTATAAATATTTACTATATATCTTCTGTTCATGCAGGTCGAGAATCAAGAGGAAGACAATTATTATGACGATAATGACCTTTGCGAAAACGGAGAGCACGGTGAAACTTACTTTGAAGAACAAACAGGCTTGAGATGTCTTTTATGTGGAGATGTCCTTGTTGAGAGCAGATATGTTATACCGAAGCTAGTGAGTAACTTTAAGTATTGATGCTTTTTCATGGTTCTCGCTTAGATGTTCTGACTATGACCACTAGGCACTAGTAGATAATATGGCTAACATTTGGTAGTCGCTATAATCAAATTTTAACGATGGATAACAAATTCTTGTTATATCATCATTTAGAAGTCAATAAAGTAGTTCATTACTAATCTTGAGATTTTTGCTATCATCTGTATCTCCTTGTTTTCACAAAAGCGCCCTTTTATAAACTATTCTCATAAATAATCATAATATGTTGAACACGTGAACTGTTTACCTCATCACTACAACCTCAAATAGCAAAATCACATTCAAACACTACTTCTTACAATCTGAATATCTAGATGCTAGTTATTCAAAATCACAATCATTTGCTTATAACAATTACTATCGTATACTGCAGGCAAGCTATGCACCTGATAGGTCTAATAGAAGGCGCCTTTTTGATGAACAACAATTTTTTAGTCATGAAAATCCATATTACATGGATTTAGATTCGAATCCTTATGACACTTGCAAGCAGACCAAAGGAACAGTCTGGGAACTCATCCCAACGCATATTCAGGCACGCATGTATTCCCATCAACAAGAAGGATTTGAGTTTTTGTGGAATAATTTGGCCGGAACTATTGAGCTCTCAAGATTACAAAAGCTTTGTTCACGTGGTAGTGGTGGTGTTGGCGGTGGGGGCTGCATCATCTCACATGCCCCTGGCACCGGTAAAACTTTCTTGACAATTGTGTTTATGGAGTCATTTCTCAAGAAATTTCCCAAATGTTGTCCAGTCATAATTGCTCCGGCTAGCATGCTTCTAACATGGGAAGCCGAATTCAAAAAATGGCGAGTCGGGATTTCCTTCATTAACTTACACAACACTGAGCTTTTGAGAAAAGAAATGACTTTTGGTAGTTCCACACATAATAAAGATTTGATACGTGCTATGAAGATAAGTTCTTGGATTAACGGTGGAAGTGTTCTTGGAGTAAGCTACAATTTGTATGAAAAACTAGCTGGGGATTCGTATTCGTATAAGAACATAGATCATGAAAAAATAAGGACGTGTTTGCTGGATATGCCAGGACTAGTAGTTCTTGATGAAGGACACACGCCCCGTTGCGAACACAGTAAAATCTGGAACACGCTTTTGAAGTTAAAGACCAGAAACCGAGTGATCTTATCTGGAACCCCATTTCAAAACAATTTCAGGGAATTGTTTAACACGCTGAAAATAGTAAGGCCAGCAACCGCAAATAGCATTGTGAAGGAAAAGTTTTTTGCAGATATGATTCAGCATACGAACATGAGGAAATTTAGAGGTAGATCGAGGGCCGAAGATATTGAGAAGCTCAAGGAGATCATTCTGCCTTTTGTTCATGTTCATAAAGGACATATCTTGGAAAGCAAGCTTCCTGGTTTGAGACAAAGTGTCATTTTTCTAAATCCTTCACCATTTCAAAAAGGTTTTATTGAAAATTTGGGAACTTTAGCAAGCACTTTTGAGTATGAACATAAAGTTTCTTTGGTGGCGGTTCATCCGTCATTAATCCTTCACTGCTCGTTATCTGAGAAAGAAGAAAACTCGATAAACAAACAAGAACTTGAAGATGTGAGACTGCAGCCTGAAGTTGGTGTGAAAACAAGGTTTGTCATGGAGCTGGTTCGCCTTAGTCTTTCGTTGAATGAAAAGGTTTTGATCTTTAGTCAATATATCCATCCACAACTGTTGTTACAAGATCAAATCGCCCATGCTTTTGGTTGGAGTGTTGAGAAGGAGATCACACTCATACAAGGAAAGATACAACAGACGCGCAGGCAAAATATAATAAATGCTTTTAATGATCCCAAGAGTGAACTGAAAGTGTTGTTGGCATCTATAAGATGTTGTTCTGAAGGGATTCATCTTTATGGTGCTTCTCGGGTGGTTCTTTTGGATGTCGTTTGGAACCCGTCTGTAGAAATACAAGCTATTAGCAGGGCTTATAGGCTTGGTCAGAAGAAAGTGGTGTACACGTACCACTTGATGGCGGCTGGCACCACCGAGGAGGAGAAGTATGATAGACAAGTAGAGAAATGGCGGTTAGCAGAGATGGTTTTTTCTTCGGCTTCCATGGCTGGCGGGGAGCCGAAGAACAAGGTGAAAGTGGATGATAAGATCTTGCAAGAAATGGTGGATAACCAAGAACTGAAAGATATCTTCAAGAAGATCAGGTATCCTGAAAATCAAACTAGAATTTGATTAGAAGTATTAGTGTTTAAGGTACCCTTTTTGAGGTCTAGCTTGAAGCAAGAACATAAACTTTATTTTGTGTGTTTGTTTGAAAGATCTTGACTCAAGATTCAGTTCTTGAGTAGTTCTAAGATCTTTAAACAAATGGACTATTAACAACTGAAAGATATGTGTAGACTGATCAGGTACCTTAAAACTATTAATATTTTGGAGTCTCATTTTGTGTTCTTGTATGAAGAACATCATGTCATGGCTTACATTCTGGTTAAAACATACTGGCTCAAATAAGTTCAGTTAAGGATTATAATTTAAATATGTATTTATAAAACTTAATTCAAGTGTGCCTTTTGTTGGTAAAAGAGTTTCTTCTAAGGCAGTGTACCTTAATCAAACCCTGCACAATCAAATAAGTTTCATTTGAGTTCTTTTCGACCCAAAGAATTTAAAGACTAAAGATTACATCTTCGGCGTCACACAAACAGGTCTTGTGAAAGTGATCATATTTACTTTTGTGCTTGATTCGACCTTTGTCTCAATTGTTGAGTGTTATGTGCCATATGGCCAAGGCTTGATGCAAAACTATTATCGAGTCGGGGGTCTCACTGGAAGCAGCCTCTTTATTCCTACGGACTTATCCCATTCAGACTCTACATTAGCTTTGCTATTGGTGGAATTTACTGAGTATGATGATGATGTGCTTGATTCGGTTGGTTAAGGAGTGTCATGGTCAGACACCTCCAAAATTTTGGGGCCTCATATTATTAACAAACTACTAAATGTGGTCCGATATCTACTCAAGTTTAATATTATTTATATCTCATCTTTAAGGTGTCCAAAAACTGCTGAGTTAAGTTCAAGCTCAAATAACTTGAAATAAAAAAACTTAAACTTGCGGGTGGCATTATACACGTGTTAAGCAAGTGATACAGCAAATGGTACCAAACTAAACGATAAAAAACACATGTTAACATTTTTAGTTTTTATTTTTTACTAAGCAATTACATTAGCTGTCATACCCGAAATGGTTTGACAAAACAGATGTTATTAACTGTCATATTTATTTTAATAGTAACTGTTAAGCTTATTATTTGAATCTTGAATTTATTAGCAAGACAAACATTAGTATGTTATAGTTGAGGATCGAGTTGTATGATGTTGCACAAGTTTGTGCAACATCTGTGTGTGTGTTTAAGTTGACGATTGAGTTTAAGGGTGGAACCGGGTAGGATCGGTTGAATGTGAAATGACATTTGTACCCTTTCTATTTACACCCTGTGGTTTCTAATAACTGACAATTTACGTCCCTCCCTGTATATTTAAGTCTTCTTCTTCAAATATATCACAAGCTAATAGGAAGTATGGTGATGTTTGTTAAGGTGGTGCGATGGATGTCCGATGGAAAGTATTGGTGTTGTGGTGATGGTGATAAAGCGGTGGTTGTGTGGAACAGTTCAAGTTTGTCGGAGAGGTTTGATGGTGACGGATGGTGATTTGTGGTGGTTTGAAGATAAAAGGTGAAAGTTTATGGTGGTCGCTGTTTGATATCGGTGCCGGAGGTGAAGGTTACAGGTGCTCCGGTGATTATGTTACGTTTAATGGTGGTCGGAATGGGATGATTTGGTGGGGATGGTAGTAGTAGGTGGTTACCGAAGAAGACATGTTGCATGTTTTGCTCCGGTGGTCCTTATATCACCAGAAGTGTATTTAGGTGTGAGTGTGAATGAACGGGTGCAAAAATGAGAGTTAAGAAAAGGTAGGGTGGGTGATTGACTGGGTTAAGTAAAACGGGGTGAAATGTCCCTTTTGCCCCTGCACCGTTAGTGACTAACGTTGACAATTAACGTCATTAAGGTGCATGGGCTTAGATTGATTCATTTTGGAAACGACGAGATGTAAAGTTGACGAAATTTCAAAATAGGGTGTAAAGTTGTCAGCGGGGGTTAACCACATGGTGTAAAACTGCAGTTTTGAATAGTTTTAGGATCTTGCAACATATGAAAGATTAAAAACCAAGAAACCCAAAAAGAATTGAGTGAAAGTTTTGGGTTGAGTGAATAAGTTTTGAGTTAACCGACTACTATTTTATGTTTTCATTTAGAGTAAATTACAAGTTTTGTTTTTTATGTTTACATCAAATTGCAGTTGGTGTCCTTTTGTCCAAAAGTTTACAGACGGTGTTCTTAACCTTTCAAAATCTTGCACGTTTTGTTCTTTAGGCCAAACCTGGTTAGAAATCTCAGTTAAAAACCAAGAAAGAGGGGCTAGGGTTATAAATGCGGGAATAGAAAGAGTTGAGAGAGATTACCATTTTACCCTCATGTGCATTGCACATGACAGTTTTTAACTAAGATTTCTAACCAGGTTTGGCCTAAAGGACAAAACGTGCAAGATTTTGAAAGGTTAAGAAGCCTGTAAACTTTTGACCAAAAGAACAGCGCCTGCAATTTGATGTAAACATAAAGGACAAAACTTGCAATTTACTCTTTTATTTATAAAGAAGAAACGGAATTAAAAAAATGTACTTTTGACTCCGTAGTCATAATGTCAACGGTAACGATTAACTCACATCAAGCAAAGATAAATAGAAGCATGAGATCAGCAAGTAAAAATGTAGATGCTCATCAGAGCCCAGAAAAGGATTACACAGTTCAATATTTTCCGGTTGATAATGATGATATATACCAACTACTGCTATCCAAACCAATTTATTATTCTAAACATAAAAACCAACGACCAACCTATACTT
Source organism: Helianthus tuberosus (assembly GCA_030545235.1). Lineage (NCBI taxonomy): Eukaryota > Viridiplantae > Streptophyta > Magnoliopsida > Asterales > Asteraceae > Helianthus > Helianthus tuberosus. The sequence continues at coordinate 28,630,519 of CM060452.1, read as the reverse complement.
TATGATCTAGTCTAAATAAACTTATCTAATCTTGATGTTTTGGATGAACGAAAAACCTCTACGCGAAGATTAGAAGCTGCACGCATTCCGATCAAAAATGGGTCGCCTTTTTCTGATTTAATGATCTCAAGAATGACTCCAACAACCTCAGCTGCAAGACCTAGTTTCACCAGCCGCCCTTGCTCTTCACCGCCTTCATGTATCAAACGCCAAACTTCTTTATACGGGATCACGTTTTCTAAAAGTATTTGTGCAAGCATGCGCCCAAGAAATTCTGCTGCTTTTGGTGCGTCGTTCACTGCATCCTCCAGTGTTGACATAACAGATTCCAATCTAGACAAACAAAATAACAACTGATTATTAGAGATTTACAAGTCATCCAACCATTTCAAAATAGTGATTATTATTGAAGATTTACCCTCTAATAAGGGACTCCCGAGTAAGGATTCCTTGAGATTTTGTAAGACTGATGAGAAGTTTAGCAAGTAAATCACGATCCATATCTTTCCTCTCAAAAGAATCAGTCACCCAAATGGATATCATTGTTGGATGAAACCCGGGTGCATTCAGATCTTTGATGCATAAAGCAACCTCCTTTTCATCTCTCGCACTGAAAACAAAACAAATATTTCTTTGATCAACATCCAGCCAATCAAAATAGTGTTGTAGAGGAAAAAAACTACAGAAATCTGAATAGAGAAAGTAGCAAACGAGATGGTACCTGTAAAATTCTTTAATGGCCTCAATGGACATACCATGCAAGCGATCTTCTGACAAGATTTTATCTGAAGAATCACTTTGGGGGGAAGTAGACGCACGAGCCCGTTCAGGTGGTAAAACTCGGTCAAACACACCACGCCCTATATTCCTGGTGTATTGGTTCCCATGGTTCACGTTGTTGTGTTGTTGTATATTGGGTGGGTCATAAGTTGGTCTAGGTGAGAACCTTTCAGGCATGTATCTTGAAGCTAGATCATCACGTGATGGACCATGACCCCCTCGTATCATGGAACCACCATAACCATTAGTTGGTTGACCCCTAACAGACATCCCTCTGGCTAGACCACCTTGTGGCCCGAGGGTTATAGCCTCATCGCCCATGGGTCTCAACAGAACCGATAAAGTCCTATTCTCAAAAGAGTCAAATCTTGAATCTTGACTGCCATAACCACGAAAACCACCACCCATTTGAGGGTTGGAAGACAAAGCACCTGCTGACCCTCTTGGTCCAAAGTCCATGGGTTGACCCCCTCTCCTAAGTGAGGGGTTAGAACTAGGCCCACGGGCCAGTCTGCTAGATTGGACCTGGCGTTCTTGAGCAGCATCTCGGTGCACCTCTTCGATCTTTTTTGGACCTTCAACCTTCCTTCTTTGCTGCCATTTGTTCTTTCTAAGGTCAATTGCGTCTTTTAACATGAACCTGACTCTAGAAGAAAACGCCATGTTATTTGATAGCTGAAACATCATAACAAAATAAGCATCCATGTGTTCTTTAGCTTGTGGGTGATCAATCATCTCCCCAATTGTACTCATTAATTTGCACAACGCCTCGATATCTTCCTCATCAGGGTTAGAATTCTTCTGATCAAAACCTAACAGTTTCTTTATGCATTCATGCATGATTCTTTCTGTTAACATTCTTTTCTTGTATAACTCACCAATAAATCTTATATTACCCAACATACGTCTACGTGCCTTAACTCGTTTTTCTTCTCGTTCTTCTTCCGTCTGCTTAATCTCGCCTTCTTCTTCAGTTCTATTCGCTTCTTCTTCTTCTCTTTCTCCTCTTTCAAATTCCTCTTGACATTTATTCAATAATAATCTCTTGAAAGTAATCTTCTCGTTATCGTCAACAAAACCAGGCAATTCTACGGATAAGTGGGAACAAAAATTGGCATACATTTCAACAAACGTCGGCTCCATTAAAGCCTTATCAAATATCTGACCAATCACACCAGACAGAGTATTCGCGTTGTCAATATTGACTTGTTTGACTTGATCGAACAGTTTCTCAAAGTTTTGTGGGGTCAACTTATTTAGAATACTTTTCAATCGTCTTTGTTTTGCTTGTTCCTCATCTGTTACTTTACCAACTTCATACTTCCTTTCGGTTTTATGCATCATCGGGGTGTGAGGAGATGGCATCAAGCCCTTTTGATAACCAGTAGCCCGTTGCCACCTCTCTGACTCAGAGTTATTACGTTGCAACTGTGGACCAGGGAACTGCATTGGTCCGGACAGAATGCCACCAGCATATTGACCAGGCGGCTGACCGTGTGGGGTCCTCAACACACCATGGCTCCCTCTTGATGGGTCCCACCCTGGACCCATGGGTCCTCCTGACCCCTTATTCCATTTGTCATCAAGACCAATGTTACTTGGCCGACGGTCTAGCCGTGACCCCACTACTGACCTGTCACCACCGCCTCGACCTGGGTTAGGGTACGGTTCACGAGCCAAGTTGACACCCGTTACTACCAACACTTCAGTTATATCATGTGTAATCTTAAAACCTTCTGGAAGATCAGTACAGTGATCAGAAAACATCAGTAGAAAGTCTCTGGAATACTTTTTAGTCATTCCATCATTGTCATCCTCACTGTGATGTTTCGATTTCGAACCTGTGTCAATTTTAAGAGCAGAGATGTCCGCAGCATCCTCCCAATCATCAGGCTCAAATTTGGTGGGTGCAGCACGATCAGAAGACAAAACGGAGCTTGTTCCAGAAGTAGAATTAACAGATGGGTTTGGGTTTTCAACAATTTCAGCAGCAGCAGAAGTTTCCATCTTTTCTTCAGGACGTTTATAAGCGTTATAGAGATCGGAAGTTGTTCCACGAGCATCAGCATGTTTCAAGATTTCTTTTATTTTCTTCTTCCCTTTAGCTGTTGAATGCCCTTTGACCTTACTTAATATTGCGTTATCATCGATATTATCTACATGTTTTTTCAGTGGTGCAACATTTAAATCCAGAACAGTGTTATCTTGATTCCGTTTAACAGATTCTTGAACTTGTTCTTTTGATCCCCCAAATTTAGCAATTGGCACTTCCACATCCACTTTAACAGTGTTACCATTAACTTGGGTAGGGTTAAGGCTTTTTTCATCATTATCACATTTGGATGCAGACAGGTCAGCAAAACCTTTTGAAAGCCCTTCAACTCTGTTGCTAGTTTCTGACACGTCCTTGCTGATTCGCACAGAAAACATTGACGGCTTCGATGTTTCTTGAACTCCTACAGAGGATGACTGCACACCAATTGTCTCTGAATCTTTAAGAGGTTGACCTTGTCTTTTACTTTTATTTGATATCTGGCTTTTGTCTATCGAGTCAACAGCCTTTTCTGCATGTGAGCTAATCACTGGTTGTTTTACTGTCACCTGTTTAGAAGCCTGCTGATAACAATATCACATCAAACATACACTTAGCATGAGTAGACCTAATATTTGAAAAAAGAAAAAGGAAGCTAACCTGATTATGAAACCGTAAAGGCTGAGAACCAGGAGTCATCTGTGCAATAGTCAATGGCTTAAAACCAGACGGCGGGGGGAGAAGCGCACCAGCATTGTAAGAATTAGTATAAAAGTTCATGGCACCCATCTGAGACGAGAAATTCAAACCTTGACTTTGATGAGCGATGCCCTGATGATGTTGAATTCCCGGGAAAAATACTTGTGGCGGCACTTGCAATGGCGGATTTGGGCCACCAAATTGAAGATGTACTTGAGGTTGGTGATATGGCGTTTGCATGGAAACACCTGGAGGGATAGAAGTTATAAGGGAGCCAGTATATTTCTGATCATGGGCTGCAACTGGCCCAAGAAGTGATGAAGATGTGTCTTTTTTCTCTTTTGAGATTGAATGGGCCTCACGGGGCTGATCGACAGTCCCAGAATCTTTCCTTGGTGAGTGTTGTTTTGGAACAACTGAATTTTGAAATGACATAGCCTTGAAAGAATCAAGAGAAGCCTGCAACACCATAATAATCACAAAATATCAAAATGAGTAGCAAGTTGCTTAAAACTAGTTTCACTATTATACTACTTTTAAGTAGATCGATGTATTTACTTATCTAGATTAACAAAATCCAAAAAAACATACCTGGAGTTCCTGCTCATCCAAATTTGGAGGGGCAGAACTGGTTCGAGCAGGTACCTACAAATATATGATGCTTATAAACACTACTTATCGAGATTAACGAAATCCAAAAAAATAAGTGTTCTTTGCACATAGCTATGATAAATACCTGAAGTCCATTTATAACACCGGGGCTAATAGACCCAAATTGAAGAGAAAATGCCTTAGATGCATCAGCTGGGCCTAATCACAAAAAAACATCAAACAGACAATTTGTAAGTACTACTAAAGAAACGCAAATTTAATCCCACATTAAGTTTTATTTTTAATTCTGAAAATGACAAACTACGTACCCTTAAGAGGGGTAGAAGGACCTGTGGTGCCAGAGTTAAGAGGAGCCACATTACTCTGTGGAGCCTTTGGCAGTCCCGCAGTGCTTTTCTGGACTGATGCATCAGTCGGCTTTACAACAGCACCAGTAGGTGAAGCAACAGGTGCCCCTGCAATAGCTAAACAAACAATATAAAGTTAACAAAGAATGCATATACATAGAATGTAAAAGCTAAATACATCATGACCAAAACTATGTGTCGTGGTTTTAACTACATGTCATTGTTTAAATGACACGTCACTGCCATTAGAGAAAAATACATAGTTTTAAGTAAAAAATAAATTAGAGAAAATTTTAAAAAAAAAATAATATGTGTGATTGGTTGGTTTTGAGCTGACCCCACACCCTCCCCATTGACGCCCATTACTCGAATAATGATGGGCTCATTGACGCCCCCTTTTAACAATTGCGTAATGGTGTTGGGGGCGTGACAAAGTGAGGTGGCATCCCCACTACACAGAGTCTAAACAATAAGTTGAGTTAGAACTTACGCAATCGAATCACCATTTGAAACAATCTTTTTCAAAATAACGTTAACATATAAATATCAAAAGTTTTAATACATATTTACGGTACAACAGGTCTACATTTGCTGTTACTGATTTTATCTATCCAACAATGTAATGACAGAAATGATTTGTAAACTTATCTCCAGATTAAAACAAGTTGACCAGTGTACAAAAGTCCAACAGAACCTTATTTTAAATTGGGCTCGATTAACTATTTTCAATTTACCATAATCACAATAAACCTTAATTTATTAATCTGATCAAGAAGCCAAACCTAATCGGTCCCCCGAATATAAAACCATACAAAATTAAATGCAGTTGCAAACTCCAAACTCCAAACATACCTCTTAATGGCTGCTGAACATGTGCACCATTCGGCTTAGGATTCGAAACTGTTACCCTACCCTGTACTCCTTGTACATTACTAACCACTCTCTTGAAGCTATAAAACAGAAACATTAAACCTAATCAAAACAAGCCCTAATTAACACCAAAACAAACCCTAAGTTTATATACCTTTTACCGGAAGCAGGGTTACCATATCGACCGGATCTTCTGTAGTGTGGCGGCTCGTTGTTCTCACTTCTTGATTGATTGACGGACATATGATCGATTCGATTCAATTTCTCACGATAAACTCAAATCTTTTTCGGTCAATATATCACTCGAATAGCTCCGATAAAGTCACCTGAAAGGTAATTTACAGTGAATTGATCATGATCGTTGCAACATTATGAAAACCTAACGTGAAAGCGTGTGAATCACTTACCAGAAGTAACGGAGATTGAAGATTGGATTGGAAGTTAGGGTTTAGAGATGAAATTAGGGTTTTGAGAGTGTCGACAACCGGGAACAAGGACAACGGCTATCAGGAGGAATAATGATGGATTTCTTTACGAGATAAA
>CM060452.1:28583428-28624436 GCA_030545235.1 Helianthus tuberosus | reverse complement strand
AAGTATTCCAGAGACTTTCTACTGATGTTTTCTGATCACTGTACTGATCTTCCAGAAGGTTTTAAGATTACACATGATATAACTGAAGTGTTGGTAGTAACGGGTGTCAACTTGGCTCGTGAACCGTACCCTAACCCAGGTCGAGGCGGTGGTGACAGGTCAGTAGTGGGGTCACGGCTAGACCGTCGGCCAAGTAACATTGGTCTTGATGACAAATGGAATAAGGGGTCAGGAGGACCCATGGGTCCAGGGTGGGACCCATCAAGAGGGAGCCATGGTGTGTTGAGGACCCCACACGGTCAGCCGCCTGGTCAATATGCTGGTGGCATTCTGTCCGGACCAATGCAGTTCCCTGGTCCACAGTTGCAACGTAATAACTCTGAGTCAGAGAGGTGGCAACGGGCTACTGGTTATCAAAAGGGCTTGATGCCATCTCCTCACACCCCGATGATGCATAAAACCGAAAGGAAGTATGAAGTTGGTAAAGTAACAGATGAGGAACAAGCAAAACAAAGACGATTGAAAAGTATTCTAAATAAGTTGACCCCACAAAACTTTGAGAAACTGTTCGATCAAGTCAAACAAGTCAATATTGACAACGCGAATACTCTGTCTGGTGTGATTGGTCAGATATTTGATAAGGCTTTAATGGAGCCGACGTTTGTTGAAATGTATGCCAATTTTTGTTCCCACTTATCCGTAGAATTGCCTGGTTTTGTTGACGATAACGAGAAGATTACTTTCAAGAGATTATTATTGAATAAATGTCAAGAGGAATTTGAAAGAGGAGAAAGAGAAGAAGAAGAAGCGAATAGAACTGAAGAAGAAGGCGAGATTAAGCAGACGGAAGAAGAACGAGAAGAAAAACGAGTTAAGGCACGTAGACGTATGTTGGGTAATATAAGATTTATTGGTGAGTTATACAAGAAAAGAATGTTAACAGAAAGAATCATGCATGAATGCATAAAGAAACTGTTAGGTTTTGATCAGAAGAATTCTAACCCTGATGAGGAAGATATCGAGGCGTTGTGCAAATTAATGAGTACAATTGGGGAGATGATTGATCACCCACAAGCTAAAGAACACATGGATGCTTATTTTGTTATGATGTTTCAGCTATCAAATAACATGGCGTTTTCTTCTAGAGTCAGGTTCATGTTAAAAGACGCAATTGACCTTAGAAAGAACAAATGGCAGCAAAGAAGGAAGGTTGAAGGTCCAAAAAAGATCGAAGAGGTGCACCGAGATGCTGCTCAAGAACGCCAGGTCCAATCTAGCAGACTGGCCCGTGGGCCTAGTTCTAACCCCTCACTTAGGAGAGGGGGTCAACCCATGGACTTTGGACCAAGAGGGTCAGCAGGTGCTTTGTCTTCCAACCCTCAAATGGGTGGTGGTTTTCGTGGTTATGGCAGTCAAGATTCAAGATTTGACTCTTTTGAGAATAGGACTTTATCGGTTCTGTTGAGACCCATGGGCGATGAGGCTATAACCCTCGGGCCACAAGGTGGTCTAGCCAGAGGGATGTCTGTTAGGGGTCAACCAACTAATGGTTATGGTGGTTCCATGATACGAGGGGGTCATGGTCCATCACGTGATGATCTAGCTTCAAGATACATGCCTGAAAGGTTCTCACCTAGACCAACTTATGACCCACCCAATATACAACAACACAACAACGTGAACCATGGGAACCAATACACCAGGAATATAGGGCGTGGTGTGTTTGACCGAGTTTTACCACCTGAACGGGCTCGTGCGTCTACTTCCCCCCAAAGTGATTCTTCAGATAAAATCTTGTCAGAAGATCGCTTGCATGGTATGTCCATTGAGGCCATTAAAGAATTTTACAGGTACCATCTCGTTTGCTACTTTCTCTATTCAGATTTCTGTAGTTTTTTTCCTCTACAACACTATTTTGATTGGCTGGATGTTGATCAAAGAAATATTTGTTTTGTTTTCAGTGCGAGAGATGAAAAGGAGGTTGCTTTATGCATCAAAGATCTGAATGCACCCGGGTTTCATCCAACAATGATATCCATTTGGGTGACTGATTCTTTTGAGAGGAAAGATATGGATCGTGATTTACTTGCTAAACTTCTCATCAGTCTTACAAAATCTCAAGGAATCCTTACTCGGGAGTCCCTTATTAGAGGGTAAATCTTCAATAATAATCACTATTTTGAAATGGTTGGATGACTTGTAAATCTCTAATAATCAGTTGTTATTTTGTTTGTCTAGATTGGAATCTGTTATGTCAACACTGGAGGATGCAGTGAACGACGCACCAAAAGCAGCAGAATTTCTTGGGCGCATGCTTGCACAAATACTTTTAGAAAACGTGATCCCGTATAAAGAAGTTTGGCGTTTGATACATGAAGGCGGTGAAGAGCAAGGGCGGCTGGTGGAACTAGGTCTTGCAGCTGAGGTTGTTGGAGTCATTCTTGAGATCATTAAATCAGAAAAAGGCGACCCATTTTTGATCGGAATGCGTGCAGCTTCTAATCTTCGCGTAGAGGTTTTTCGTTCATCCAAAACATCAAGATTAGATAAGTTTATTTAGACTAGATCATAAAGTATAGGTTGGTCGTTGGTTTTTATGTTTAGAATAATAAATTGGTTTGGATAGCAGTAGTTGGTATATATCATCATTATCAACCGGAAAATATTGAACTGTGTAATCCTTTTCTGGGCTCTGATGAGCATCTACATTTTTACTTGCTGATCTCATGCTTCTATTTATCTTTGCTTGATGTGAGTTAATCGTTACCGTTGACATTATGACTACGGAGTCAAAAGTACATTTTTTTAATTCCGTTTCTTCTTTATAAATAAAAGAGTAAATTGCAAGTTTTGTCCTTTATGTTTACATCAAATTGCAGGCGCTGTTCTTTTGGTCAAAAGTTTACAGGCTTCTTAACCTTTCAAAATCTTGCACGTTTTGTCCTTTAGGCCAAACCTGGTTAGAAATCTTAGTTAAAAACTGTCATGTGCAATGCACATGAGGGTAAAATGGTAATCTCTCTCAACTCTTTCTATTCCCGCATTTATAACCCTAGCCCCTCTTTCTTGGTTTTTAACTGAGATTTCTAACCAGGTTTGGCCTAAAGAACAAAACGTGCAAGATTTTGAAAGGTTAAGAACACCGTCTGTAAACTTTTGGACAAAAGGACACCAACTGCAATTTGATGTAAACATAAAAAACAAAACTTGTAATTTACTCTAAATGAAAACATAAAATAGTAGTCGGTTAACTCAAAACTTATTCACTCAACCCAAAACTTTCACTCAATTCTTTTTGGGTTTCTTGGTTTTTAATCTTTCATATGTTGCAAGATCCTAAAACTATTCAAAACTGCAGTTTTACACCATGTGGTTAACCCCCGCTGACAACTTTACACCCTATTTTGAAATTTCGTCAACTTTACATCTCGTCGTTTCCAAAATGAATCAATCTAAGCCCATGCACCTTAATGACGTTAATTGTCAACGTTAGTCACTAACGGTGCAGGGGCAAAAGGGACATTTCACCCCGTTTTACTTAACCCAGTCAATCACCCACCCTACCTTTTCTTAACTCTCATTTTTGCACCCGTTCATTCACACTCACACCTAAATACACTTCTGGTGATATAAGGACCACCGGAGCAAAACATGCAACATGTCTTCTTCGGTAACCACCTACTACTACCATCCCCACCAAATCATCCCATTCCGACCACCATTAAACGTAACATAATCACCGGAGCACCTGTAACCTTCACCTCCGGCACCGATATCAAACAGCGACCACCATAAACTTTCACCTTTTATCTTCAAACCACCACAAATCACCATCCGTCACCATCAAACCTCTCCGACAAACTTGAACTGTTCCACACAACCACCGCTTTATCACCATCACCACAACACCAATACTTTCCATCGGACATCCATCGCACCACCTTAACAAACATCACCATACTTCCTATTAGCTTGTGATATATTTGAAGAAGAAGACTTAAATATACAGGGAGGGACGTAAATTGTCAGTTATTAGAAACCACAGGGTGTAAATAGAAAGGGTACAAATGTCATTTCACATTCAACCGATCCTACCCGGTTCCACCCTTAAACTCAATCGTCAACTTAAACACACACACAGATGTTGCACAAACTTGTGCAACATCATACAACTCGATCCTCAACTATAACATACTAATGTTTGTCTTGCTAATAAATTCAAGATTCAAATAATAAGCTTAACAGTTACTATTAAAATAAATATGACAGTTAATAACATCTGTTTTGTCAAACCATTTCGGGTATGACAGCTAATGTAATTGCTTAGTAAAAAATAAAAACTAAAAATGTTAACATGTGTTTTTTATCGTTTAGTTTGGTACCATTTGCTGTATCACTTGCTTAACACGTGTATAATGCCACCCGCAAGTTTAAGTTTTTTTATTTCAAGTTATTTGAGCTTGAACTTAACTCAGCAGTTTTTGGACACCTTAAAGATGAGATATAAATAATATTAAACTTGAGTAGATATCGGACCACATTTAGTAGTTTGTTAATAATATGAGGCCCCAAAATTTTGGAGGTGTCTGACCATGACACTCCTTAACCAACCGAATCAAGCACATCATCATCATACTCAGTAAATTCCACCAATAGCAAAGCTAATGTAGAGTCTGAATGGGATAAGTCCGTAGGAATAAAGAGGCTGCTTCCAGTGAGACCCCCGACTCGATAATAGTTTTGCATCAAGCCTTGGCCATATGGCACATAACACTCAACAATTGAGACAAAGGTCGAATCAAGCACAAAAGTAAATATGATCACTTTCACAAGACCTGTTTGTGTGACGCCGAAGATGTAATCTTTAGTCTTTAAATTCTTTGGGTCGAAAAGAACTCAAATGAAACTTATTTGATTGTGCAGGGTTTGATTAAGGTACACTGCCTTAGAAGAAACTCTTTTACCAACAAAAGGCACACTTGAATTAAGTTTTATAAATACATATTTAAATTATAATCCTTAACTGAACTTATTTGAGCCAGTATGTTTTAACCAGAATGTAAGCCATGACATGATGTTCTTCATACAAGAACACAAAATGAGACTCCAAAATATTAATAGTTTTAAGGTACCTGATCAGTCTACACATATCTTTCAGTTGTTAATAGTCCATTTGTTTAAAGATCTTAGAACTACTCAAGAACTGAATCTTGAGTCAAGATCTTTCAAACAAACACACAAAATAAAGTTTATGTTCTTGCTTCAAGCTAGACCTCAAAAAGGGTACCTTAAACACTAATACTTCTAATCAAATTCTAGTTTGATTTTCAGGATACCTGATCTTCTTGAAGATATCTTTCAGTTCTTGGTTATCCACCATTTCTTGCAAGATCTTATCATCCACTTTCACCTTGTTCTTCGGCTCCCCGCCAGCCATGGAAGCCGAAGAAAAAACCATCTCTGCTAACCGCCATTTCTCTACTTGTCTATCATACTTCTCCTCCTCGGTGGTGCCAGCCGCCATCAAGTGGTACGTGTACACCACTTTCTTCTGACCAAGCCTATAAGCCCTGCTAATAGCTTGTATTTCTACAGACGGGTTCCAAACGACATCCAAAAGAACCACCCGAGAAGCACCATAAAGATGAATCCCTTCAGAACAACATCTTATAGATGCCAACAACACTTTCAGTTCACTCTTGGGATCATTAAAAGCATTTATTATATTTTGCCTGCGCGTCTGTTGTATCTTTCCTTGTATGAGTGTGATCTCCTTCTCAACACTCCAACCAAAAGCATGGGCGATTTGATCTTGTAACAACAGTTGTGGATGGATATATTGACTAAAGATCAAAACCTTTTCATTCAACGAAAGACTAAGGCGAACCAGCTCCATGACAAACCTTGTTTTCACACCAACTTCAGGCTGCAGTCTCACATCTTCAAGTTCTTGTTTGTTTATCGAGTTTTCTTCTTTCTCAGATAACGAGCAGTGAAGGATTAATGACGGATGAACCGCCACCAAAGAAACTTTATGTTCATACTCAAAAGTGCTTGCTAAAGTTCCCAAATTTTCAATAAAACCTTTTTGAAATGGTGAAGGATTTAGAAAAATGACACTTTGTCTCAAACCAGGAAGCTTGCTTTCCAAGATATGTCCTTTATGAACATGAACAAAAGGCAGAATGATCTCCTTGAGCTTCTCAATATCTTCGGCCCTCGATCTACCTCTAAATTTCCTCATGTTCGTATGCTGAATCATATCTGCAAAAAACTTTTCCTTCACAATGCTATTTGCGGTTGCTGGCCTTACTATTTTCAGCGTGTTAAACAATTCCCTGAAATTGTTTTGAAATGGGGTTCCAGATAAGATCACTCGGTTTCTGGTCTTTAACTTCAAAAGCGTGTTCCAGATTTTACTGTGTTCGCAACGGGGCGTGTGTCCTTCATCAAGAACTACTAGTCCTGGCATATCCAGCAAACACGTCCTTATTTTTTCATGATCTATGTTCTTATACGAATACGAATCCCCAGCTAGTTTTTCATACAAATTGTAGCTTACTCCAAGAACACTTCCACCGTTAATCCAAGAACTTATCTTCATAGCACGTATCAAATCTTTATTATGTGTGGAACTACCAAAAGTCATTTCTTTTCTCAAAAGCTCAGTGTTGTGTAAGTTAATGAAGGAAATCCCGACTCGCCATTTTTTGAATTCGGCTTCCCATGTTAGAAGCATGCTAGCCGGAGCAATTATGACTGGACAACATTTGGGAAATTTCTTGAGAAATGACTCCATAAACACAATTGTCAAGAAAGTTTTACCGGTGCCAGGGGCATGTGAGATGATGCAGCCCCCACCGCCAACACCACCACTACCACGTGAACAAAGCTTTTGTAATCTTGAGAGCTCAATAGTTCCGGCCAAATTATTCCACAAAAACTCAAATCCTTCTTGTTGATGGGAATACATGCGTGCCTGAATATGCGTTGGGATGAGTTCCCAGACTGTTCCTTTGGTCTGCTTGCAAGTGTCATAAGGATTCGAATCTAAATCCATGTAATATGGATTTTCATGACTAAAAAATTGTTGTTCATCAAAAAGGCGCCTTCTATTAGACCTATCAGGTGCATAGCTTGCCTGCAGTATACGATAGTAATTGTTATAAGCAAATGATTGTGATTTTGAATAACTAGCATCTAGATATTCAGATTGTAAGAAGTAGTGTTTGAATGTGATTTTGCTATTTGAGGTTGTAGTGATGAGGTAAACAGTTCACGTGTTCAACATATTATGATTATTTATGAGAATAGTTTATAAAAGGGCGCTTTTGTGAAAACAAGGAGATACAGATGATAGCAAAAATCTCAAGATTAGTAATGAACTACTTTATTGACTTCTAAATGATGATATAACAAGAATTTGTTATCCATCGTTAAAATTTGATTATAGCGACTACCAAATGTTAGCCATATTATCTACTAGTGCCTAGTGGTCATAGTCAGAACATCTAAGCGAGAACCATGAAAAAGCATCAATACTTAAAGTTACTCACTAGCTTCGGTATAACATATCTGCTCTCAACAAGGACATCTCCACATAAAAGACATCTCAAGCCTGTTTGTTCTTCAAAGTAAGTTTCACCGTGCTCTCCGTTTTCGCAAAGGTCATTATCGTCATAATAATTGTCTTCCTCTTGATTCTCGACCTGCATGAACAGAAGATATATAGTAAATATTTATAGTAGACAAAAGAACATATAAAAAGACTGATAAATTAATTAACCTGTGGAATTCTATAAAAACCAACTTCTTCACATTTGAGTGCAAACTCCATCTCTTCAAATAATTCTTCCCCGTTTGATTCGATACTTTTTTGACTCGACTCATCCTCAGTGTCTTCAAATTTGAAATGTGAAGGAAGGCACTCATCTTCCTGTGTTATATGATCTTCTTCATTATTAATAACAGACTCCAAAATAGCATTTATACATGCGGCGACATCTCTTCGACCACCCTTCTTAAATTTTCCATTTTTGACCGATTTTGCTTTATCATCTTTCAGGTAACGACTGATTAATTTGTCTATTGTATTTTGTTTTTCATTTACTTCTGTGTCACTCGATTCATCCATTGGTATTTGACACGTACTTTTCATATTTGTTTTGTGTACAGAAGGGCTCTTCTCTTTTCGGGACGCTGATCCAGACCAAACTTTTTCCTTATCGTTTTGTGTGCGCCGATGCGGCCTCTTGTTTACCGATAAAAGGTCAGTATCATCCAAGTCATCACTCTCACTTTCACTAGAATCAATTGGCACATCTTCAGTAAACTGAAATGAGTTCGCTTTCGTATCCTTTTGACTTCTACGGTCATATTTGCAGGATACCGGAAGTGCCACGATAGCATCTGTTATGAACTTACCATTTAGACACAAAAAAAAAGGATCAAGAATTAATAATCAAGAAGAAAGAAGCATCACCTTCATGTTCTTCAAGATCCACACATCCATCGCCTTCATATTCATCTGAATCTGAGTTATCTAATGAGTAAACAAATTCACCAAAAAAATAAGGAAACTATGATAGAAAAAAGTCAAGAACTTTGGTCCAACTACTATATTTTGAGTAAAATAACTTTGTTTTCAACTGAAAAATAGATTAAGAAACAAGTTAAGTTACCGAAAACAGATAATGGGTTGGTTGTAGTGCCGTATGGCCTCTTGTTCAATTGTGATAAAAATCTTTTAAAGTTAGGCTTCTTGAATTCACTAGAACTAGATGACTCGTCTTCAGTAGACCAAAACGGGTCTGAATCCGTGTTGTTAAGATTACCAGATGCTTTAAGATCCTCAGATGTGTCATCAGTCTCTGTTAAGATTCTAACATTTAGAAACATAAATGGGTTGGTTGGACGAGTTGAGTAACGGGTCAGGACTACAACTAGTTGAGATTTTATATATGATCGGGTCTCAAACATAAAATACAGATCAAGAATAAAAAACATCACCTTCTTCATCCGAGACATCTGAGTAATGAACGTAAGTATCTGTCCCGGTTTTAAAAGGACTTGCTGAACCGTAACACTTGATCGTATGATTTGTATCTTCTGGTTCTGCAATTAATTCAATAAAATCATCAAAAATCCATATAGACTAATTCTTGGTTTCACCAACTTTTCTTGTTGATCTACAACTTCCTTTGAATCATAGAAACATAATATACAAATTAATAAAACGAAAACAGGTTATTATAAAGATGACAGTAAACACTACCATGTTGAATATTTGGTTCAAAAGATCTGCAATCATCATCAACATCAATAACTTCATGATCACGCGTTCGAGATTGATTGCGTGCAGGACCGGAAAACCCTTGAATAGTTTCATCAAACCCAAAACAGATTATCATCAAACATATCAGTCATCCAACAGTATAACTTAAGAATCTTAAATTAATAATTAATGTGATGGAAAAGAAATACACAAAATTAAACCAGTTTATGATGATATGATCAATGAGCATTCAACAATACAATAACGTAAAAAATGGAAACAAATAATGATGAAGCAAGAACAATGTCTCTTAAGAATTTACCTTCTTCATCCGAGACATCTGAGTAACGAAGGTAAGTATGTGTCCCGGCTTTAAACGGACTTGCTGAACCGTAACATTTGATCTTATCATCTGATTCTGCATTTAATTTAAAAAAAATAAAAAAAAATCTATGTAGACTAATTCTTGGTTTCACCAAATTTTCTTGTTAATCTACAAGTCCTTTTATTAAATCATACTAAACACAATATACAAACTAACAAAACCAGAACATGTTATTATAAAGCTAAGACCATGCGTAGTCGTTTGTTGAATAATGCCCCCACCTGGGGCGTTTTCTGCCATGTGGCAGTCCAGTCAGCATGGGGGCATTATTGGGCGTTTTTGCAAAAGTGGCGTAGTGGGAATAATGCCCAATAACGCCCCATCCAATCATTACACAATTATTTATTTTTTTAAATTAAAAACTTAAAATACTTCTTTAAATTAAAAAAATTACAATACTTAAAAATTACATTGCAAAATTTTAAGTTTTATAAAAGATCCAAAGAGTTAATTACTGTTTTCGTCCCTGTGGTTTGTCAAAAATCACTATTTCAGTCCATTAGTTTAAAAATTGCGATTTCGATCCCTGTGGTTTCACTTTCGAAACCATTTCAGTCCCAATGGTTTCACTTTCGTAACCATTTCAATCCATTTAATCTGTAAGTACAGGGACTGAAATGGTTACGAGGTGGACTGAAATGGTTACGAAAGTGAAACCACAGGGACTGAAATCGCAATTTTTAAACTAATTGACTGAAATAGTGATTTTTAACAAACCACACAGGGACGAAAACAGTAATTAACTCAAGATCCAAATGAGACATTTAATAAACAAAACTTTAGGGACTGATATAGCATTTTTGAAACTTAAAATATTAAAGATATTGAAGTTTAAAACCACAGGGGCCTAATGTGACAACTGAGCAAACTTTTAAAACCCTTCTTCTTCTTCTGATCTTCTTCTTCTGACCTTCTTCTTCTTCGTTTGAGCTGCAAGATATCCGGCCAAACCCAAAAATTCCGGCCAAACCCACAAAAAAATGTAAATGGTCAACCTGAAAGAATCAGCTGTGATTGGTCGAACCTTTGCCCCCATAGCGTGATTTAAACCACGCCAAATCAACATTTCCTGCCAAACACGCCCAGGGGGGTGGTGGGGCGGCGTGTTTGGGCGTTTTCCGGCGCAAAAAACGCCCCTTTGGGCACGACTACGGGTGGTATAATAGCAAATATTACCATGTTGAACAGTTGGTTCAGAAGTACTGCAATCATCATGATCATCAACATCAATAACTTCATGATCATCAACACCACACTGAACAACCCCGGGTTCCCTGTTCCTCTTTCGAGATCTATTGTGTGCAGAACTAGAAAACCCTTGAATGGTTACATTAATCAAACATATCAGTCAACCAACAATATAAGAATGTGTTGGAAAAAAAACACTAATATTAAACCGGTTTATGATCAATGAGCATTCAACAATAAAGTTAAAAAAATAGAAAAAAATAATGATGAACCAAAAACCTTGAGCTGTTTGAAGCCTGGTTCTTTTGGCCACAGGTACAAACAAGTTATAGTTGTAATTGTCCATTGTGACGAAAATTAAAGGAGAGTTTTAGTTGGGATTTTGTTGAACAGAGGAGATGAAGGGTTTGTTGGAGTTCATGAAGAAGAAGGTGAAGAATCAATGGAGTCTGTGACAGTGTTTATTACTGGCGGGCGAATTATGATGTGATGTTTTTTTCTTTAATTTGTCATTTAATTCAAGAAAAGGATAAAGTTCCTTTAAGTATAACATATGTATATATTTTACTGTTTCGCTATTTAATGTAAAAATACATAAATGATAAGAAAGAAGATTAAATGGATCGAATAAAAGTATATGTGTTTATACATTTAATTCTTAATTTATCAATTTCTTGAATAGCTTCTTTTAGTAAAGTATTGTTTTGTAGTATTTCTCTTTTTTTTTTATAATTTAATTAGAGCATCTACATGAATTAAAAGGCGGGGGAGAGAGAGGCGCTGCAAGGTATTGTTATGATAGCTTGTTTGTTGGAGTTTGTGGAAGGCTAGGAATGAGAAGAGGTTTAACAGTAAGGATGCCAAGATCGATTATATTTTCAGCGAAGTTAGATCCTTGGGTTATCTTTGGTTTAGGAATAGATCCAACTTCAAGACGATCTTTTGGTCGTATGGGTGTAATTTTGTAATTATGTGAGTTTTTTGTTTGTTCCGGCCCGGTTTTCGGGTTCCGGATGTTTCTAATGAAGTTAACTTTTCAAAAAAAAAAAAAAAACTATTAACTATATATACGTGTATTTAAATAATAGCACCTATAGAAAGATGGTTATAATAAATGTAAGCACAAGCTAGAAATAAAAATAATTTTAAAAGTTCAAGAAGAAGAAAGTGATGATTGGGCTGAATTTAGATTTGAGCTGGTGTTCAGACTTCAAAGCATACTTTTATTTACTTATTTACCCCTACATGTTATTTCTTTGTTAGACCACCCGTAGTGGCTTACTTGTGAGGCGTTTTCTTTGCCCAATATCGCTTAATCACGCCACGTAACCACTACGCATGGGCGTGTTTGGTGTTTTTTTGTTTAGGCGTTTTTATAATCACGCCAAATGGGAGGATTCTTGGCCAATCACATTGAAGCTTCCATTTGGTTGCCAATCAGATTTTTAAATGTTTTATTTTATTTTATTTTATTACAAAACACAATGCCACACAATCCCCACATCCCCACTACACCCCTTTTGTAAAAATGTCCAATAATGCCCCATTGATGACTGGGCTACCACATGACGCAAAATGCCCAAGGGTGGGGCATTATTCACCCCAACGACTACGCATGTTCTTACTACTATAAACTTTTAATTGTAGATTTCAAGATTAAAAGCTACAAAACCATCAATGTTTAATTTTAGATTTCAAGATTTATAATAGAAGTAACATTCACCTTTGTTCAATTCTTCCTCTCTATATTTGTGATTTTTCCTCCTCTGTATATTTGTGAGTGGATTCTTTATGTTATGAAAAGTACTTGTGAGTGTAATTGAGATAAAATATTATTGTTCACATGTATATTTGAGAATACTATTTATCCCCTATTAATTTTTTAATATTTTGTAAAAGTGTTTGTGAGTGAATGAGAGTGAAAAAGTAATGATAAAAATAGTATTTTAAGAGTAATTATAGAAATGGGAGAAGGAATAGGATATGAATGCTCTTAGAGCCTATAAATTCTACTTTCTATAAAAATATAAAGAAAACTACTAAAACTCACTACATTTGAGCCACCACGATAAGAATTTTTATAGAAAGTTAAAGTGATCATCTATATTTAGAGGCTTGCTATTCATCAATATATATGTTATTGGGAGTTTATAAAACCGAGAAAGAATACTAAAATAAGTGTTTGTGTGTAAGATAGCCAGGGCCGGCCCAAGGGTAAGCCAAATGAGGCTTGGGCCTTGGGCCCCCAAAGCTATAGGGCCTCCACAATTTGATGAAACCACAATCCATTTATAAAAGATTTAGGGTGTGGGTTATCAACAGATTGATGGTTGGTAGTGTAGTGGTTTTGTGTATGTATGGATGTTGGTGAGACCTGGGTACGAATCCCTGGTTCACTATTTTTTTTCTTGTTTTTAAATTTTAACACAATCTTTCAAATAATTACACTTGGGCCCTTCAAGTTTAACTTTCAATCACATACATTTTTTGGGGAAAAATGCCACAAGATTTTACTTCGCCTTAGGCTATCAAAATGGTTGAGCCGGACCTGAAGATAGCGATATAGATAGAGAGTTGGATGTGAAAAGTTTTTAAAAAATAAACAAAGTTTAAGGAAATTAGTTATATTCTTAAATTATAAGAAAAACATAAGATTTTGTTAATAGAGTCCTTATCCATAAGTTCTATGGAAATGAAGAGTATAATAATAGAGTCCTTATCCATAAGTTACATGGAAATGAAGAGTATATAATCTTTAATATAACTATTTCTTTAACTATTTTCTTATAATTATATGGATAAGGAATGCAATCTGAAAGGTTTTTAGAAAATGAACATATTTTTTTTATAAAATAATGATTTTTAGTAAAGTTATAAATATAAAAAGAATCTGACGTCAAATGCTATAAGACTGCACAACACTCTATCACTCAACAATATGGTAGTTTTTTGAAATTTTCTTACTCCATCTCTTAAACTTAATCATTTTTTTTTTTCTTCAAAATATCGTTTAGCAAAATAAATAAATTTCAAGAAACTATATATACAATATATTTATTTAAATGACTTGTTTACACATATATCATATTTTTCTATAAATAATATAAAAAAGTATGATTATCTAAAGTTTATGCATTTGGAATATATTTGTCATTCATACTAACACAAAATAAGAGAATATGTTGGCATTTTCAATGATATCCAATCTTGTAATATTGCTGGAAGAAGATATTTTTGATATAGTAATTAATAAGTCATTTACTATTATCAATAGCATATTCACCTATAGACTAACTGAAGGGTATGGTCCCAGATCTCGCGTCTGCATGACCGCGAATGACCATTACCCTAACCAAAACCCCCACCAGCAATAAACTTACTTGTGTCCGTGCGGGCACGCGCGAACACAGCAATCCAACCTGTCCAGTGATGAGAAGACTTACCTTAAGTACGGAAACAAATGTTACACATGACGATGCGGCCTGGCACCGCATCCTATGAAAATTCACGTAGCGGCGATGCGGCATGGCACCGCATCCCGCATGCATCTTGGATAGAACAAAGAACGCGGGAACAACGTCTGTAACCGCAAGCAGAGATGCGGCCTGGCACCGCATCCTGCCTACAAGGCAAGTGGGTCTGACACTCAGTGCAAGTGGCACTGTGAACAGTCGCCTACTAGCCCACGTATGTACAACAGTCTGACACCACAGCAGGACGTGGCATCCTCCCCATGACTGACAGGTCTGACACACCTACAAGTAGCTGTGCGATGTCAGGCTAGCTACTCAACTACCCTCCTTCACTCCTCGGCTATAAATACTCACCCCAAACCAGGTTTGAGGTATTACTTCTCAACTCTCTCACTACTACTACTATCACACTTTGCTTCCCAAGCAAATTACTGATTCTCACGCCGGAGAGTGGTAACAAGGAGCACCCCCCACCCTATCCTCCTTGTTACGAGTCACGGCTTGTTTCCTTGTGCAGGAAACCCACCACCAGACGATCCAGCCAAGCGATCCTCGGAAAGAAGGGATTAACCCTCTTGACGAGATCAGTGAGTTAACCCCACCAGGTTAACCATTGTTTCATCATTGACGCCCACCGCTACTCTTAGCACTTTTTCCAACCATCCCTTTCTCTCCAAAGATCATGTCTGATCGTCAACACAACACTACCGGGGATAACCTAAACCCCGCAAACACAGGGCCTACGGGGACTGCCCCTCCAGCCCCAAATGTTGAACATATTGGCACATCAACGCAAGGGGGTGCATCCCTTACGTTCGGACATGATTTATCACAGTACGCTTCTGTGATACCTCCAGACATGAACCTTCATACCTGGTACGACCAGAAACAAGCTTTGCTGGCCGCAGCATACAACAGAGCCTGCGCAGAAGCGCAGGTATCTACGGGGCCTACCCCAGCACCGCATACCCCTGCGGGTCGTGTTTTACAATACGACAACAGGGCCCCAACACATCCAGCCTCCCGGAGTAGGCACGAAGACCGCGGTTCCTCTTACTGCGATGTCCGCACACTGGATGCGGACGACTCCTCATATGGGTCCCGCCGCAGGGACCCTATATATACCCGCCTAGGCCCCCATGGCGAGGATAGGCGACAGTCTACAGCCCACCGCGGCCTCGGCATTCATAGCCGACTTGGACCCCAGTCCCACCATGAAGGGCAAGGCCATACCGATCCGGACGGCGGTACATACCGCGGAGAATCCTATGCCACTAGCAGCAGACCGGGAGGACGCAATTACGTTCCTCCCACTCACCCCCGCACTACATACCTCCGCACTGCAAAGCACCACCAAAGCCAACCGTACAGGCCGAAATCTGCGGCCGAAAACTCCAAGTTCGCCCCAGAAATCGCCCACGCCGATGTCACCACCACAAAATTCCCGTTAAACATTGGGAAATACAACGGTTCGACCGACCCAGATGATCACATGAACATCTTCGTCGGCGCCAGGTGCAACGGTAGGTGGGATGAACCCACCTGGTGTCATTTTTTCCTAACAGGTCTGGCCAGGGCTTGGTTCGATTCTTTGCCGGTGGGATCACTGGCCTCATTCGAGGACTTGTAAGGAAAGTTCCTCGCACACTTTAGCCAACAGCGACGTCACGAACGTGATTCTATGGACGTCATGAACATCTGGCGCAGAGACAACGAATCGCTTGAGGCATTCGTTGTCCGTTACAATAAAGAGTGCCTAGAGATAGGCGATGTTGCCGACCAGATGGCACATAACCATTTCATCGTTGCAGTTAAGGACGAACAAATGGTTATGAACATCTCCGGCAAGGACGGCTTGCCTAAGAAATGGGAAGATGTCATGGCTGCGGTCACGACATACGCCAAGACTCAGCGGTCCCTCAGACCACACGTATCAAAGGCGCAGCCCCAAACGGAAGGCCAATCCTCCCACCAAAAACACAAGCGCAACAACAAGCGCAACCGGGACACATGGAATCGCGGTAGCGATCACAAACCATATGTCCCACGTAACAACCAGCCCGACGCCAGGGCTACAATCAACGCCCAGCGTGAAAACCGGGCCTCGAAGAAAGAGTCTCGGGACCGTAGCTGGACCGAGATCAACCAGTCGCCAAGCGACGTCCTCCTTACGGACGCGCAATTCCTGCGACCGGCCCAACCGATGAAGTCCAAAAAGAACCAAGATCCTGCACTCTACTGCGAGTATCACAAGGACTCGGGCCACACAACAAACAGTTGCATCAGTATCCGACTGGAGATTAAGCGAGCCTTAAAAGAGGGGAAACTGCAACACCTGCTGCCAGGCGCACAAAAAGATACTAAGCGCATCACCCCCCACAACGAGGGCACCTCCACGGGTAAGAGGACCATGTACGTGGCCTTAACCCACATGATCAATGGAGGAAAAAGGAAGACCGCGCAAGGCGGCGAGAAGACCGGACAATGACTGGAAAGACGAGCAAGTCATCTTTCCAAAAGTCCGAGGCGGACCGCGCGATAGGCGCGCCGTGGTTATCACAGGCCACCTGGCTCACTACTGCATCATGTGATTATTCATCGATCCGGGCAGTACATCTGATGTTATATACGAGCAGTGCTTCAACCAATTCGATCAAGAAGACAAAGATCGGTTGCAGCCAGCAGACTACCCGTTGGCCGGGTTTGCAGGGGAAACCGTATTCCCCCTGGGCCAGATTACTTTTCCTGTGCGCCTCACCAACGGGAGACACACAAGAACGGAGGAGGTAAACTTCATGGTTTTACCGCACACCTCCAAGTACGACATACTTATCGAGAGAGAGTCCCAGGGCGACTTCAAAATGATCACATCCGTCCCTCACTCTGCCATCGGTTTCCCAACCGAGACGGGGGTCGCGATAATATACGCCCAAAGAGAAGTTATGTCTACGGACGACCTGCGTCCAACCAAGGTAGCAAGGCCTACCCCCAACTCGCAACCAGAAAAATGGGTGCTTAACGCAAGACACCCAGAGCAAACGGTCACGTTGGGCCATGCCTTGTCCCCCACCATCCGAGCGCGCCTGAAGCAACTCCTCTTCAGGAACCAAGATATTTTTGTGTGGACACCCGCAGACATAACAGGGGTGCCGCGCGAAATCGCGCAGCATTTCTTGAATACCATGCCAGGTATCAAGCCGGTGATCCAAGGCCAACGCCACCTCGGATCAGCAAAGAACGCGACGATGGAAGAGCAGGTACAAGAACTGCTCTCCGCAGGCATCCTGCGGGAAGTCAAATACCAGACTTGGTTATCCAACCCAGTCATGGTAGAAAAACCAAGCGGGGGCTGGCGCATGTGTGTCGATTACAAAGACCTCAACAAAGGCTACCATCAGGTGCAGATGGCAATCGAGGACGAAGATAAAACGACATTCTGCACTCCTATCGGGAACTACTGCTACACAAAAATGCCGTTCGGGTTGCGCAACGCGGGCGCAACCTATCAGAAGCTGATGAACGACACTTTTCGCGGCCAAATCAGCAAAAGTGTCGAAATCTATATGGACGACCTGGTCGTCATAAGCATGGAAGAAGACACCATTCTCAATGATATCGAAAGAACATTCCAAACTCTGCGAAGTGTCAACATGAAGCTCAACCCAGGGAAATGCTTGTTTGGAATGGAAAAAGGCAAGTTCCTTGGATTCATCGTAACCAAAGATGGATTCAAGGTCAACCCGGAAAAAATACAGGCGATCGAACGCATGCCATCACCTTCTACGATGAAAGAAATGCAACGACTAGCCGGCAGGCTAGCCGCACTAAACATATTCTTAGCCAACCATGCAGCTAAGTCTTATCCTTTCATCAAGACCCTGCGTAGCTGTTTAAAAAAGGAACAATTCCAATGGACCGCAGAAGCCGAAAAAGCTTTCCGGGAGATGAAAGAGTGTTTGATTCAACTCCCAACCCTAACCGCACCTCGCAAGGAGGAACCACTTATCTTGTACCTGTCTGCCGTGGACAACGCAATAGGCGCGGTACTCATAGTGGAACGGGAAGGAGTTCAAACACCCATCTACTACATCAGCAAAATGCTCAACGACCCAGAAACGAGGTACTCCATCATGGAGAAGTTGTTACTGGCACTAGTGCACGCGTCGAGACGATTACGACGTTACTTTGCAAACCACGTCATCACAGTGTTAACCAACTACAGGATCGGCCCGATCCTATCCAAACCCGACATCTCTGGGAGGTTAGCAAAATGGGCAATCGAGCTGGGCGCACTTTCACTGAACTATAAGCCGCGCCCCGCAATCAAAGGCCAAGTCTTGGCTGATTTCGTTGCTGAAGTACCAGCAAACCGCATTCAAGAATGCGAAGAAGAACAAAACCCTGCATCACCACCATCCTCCGCAGAAACCTGGGCACTATATACAGATGGTGCGTCCAACGAAGATGGTGCAGGTGCAGGTCTGCGACTCGTCAGCCCCGACGGCCAAGAACTTACCTATGCAATCCGCCTCAATTTCCAAAGCACGAATAACGAGGCAGGTGTGAGGCTCTACTGACAGGGCTGCGTCTGGCAGTCAAACTCGACGTCCAACATTTGGAAGCACACGTCGACTCACTATTGGTTGCAGGGCAGATACGCGGCGACTATGCCGCAAGAGGGGATATCATGATCCTCTACCTCGAACAAGCCTTGCAACTAAAATCAAAGTTCACCTCCTTCAATATTCACACATCCACCAGCTTCCAACACCTGGCAAAAGAGGTACGAATCGAAATTCTGCAAAATCCTTCCGTACCACTGCGCCAAGTCAATGTCATCCAGTACGGTACAACATCCTGGATGACACCGATCATTGCATACTTACAATCAGGTGTTACTCCCGAAAGCAAGGCAGAGGCACGCAAGCTACAATACAAAGCGTGTCATTACCAAATGGGAGACGGTATCTTATACCGTAAATCATACCTGGGGCCACTCCTACGATGCGTCAACCCTCAAGATGCCACGTACCTTATCAGAGAAATACACGAAGGAATATGTGGCATACACGCAGGCCCACGCATGGTGGTGGCCAAAATCATGAATGCCGGGTACTACTGGCCCGGCATGCACCTGGATGCAGTCAAAGTCTTGCGCAAGTGTTTCAATTGTCAGCGGCATCCTCCCAAGACCTTGCGCCCCAAGAACAACCTGATCCCCGTCACCACCGCATGGCCATTTCAAAAATGGGCAATCGACGTGGTAGGACCATTTCCAGACGCACCAGGTGCAGTAAAGTTGGCTGTTGATTACTTTACAAAATGGGTAGAAGCAAAACCGCTTGCATCAACCACCGCTATGATAACAAGGAAATTCGTCTGGGAACATATCATCTGCCGTTCGGTCTACCAATGTGCATTGTCACCGACAACGGTACCAACTTCGCTGCCGATGACTTTCAAAAATGGCTAAAGGAGCTAAATATTGAACACATATTCTCCTCGGTGGCACATCCGTAAGGGAATGGCCAGGTCGAGAGTATCAATAAAAGCTTAGTCGAAGGCATCAAAGCACGGTTGGGAACAGCCAGACGCGGCTGTGTTGATGAACTCCCAAGTATCCTATGGGCACACCGGACAAGCCCAAAGACAAGTAACGGTAAGACACCCTTCAGCATGGTCTATGGCACTGAAGCGATGATCCCCGCAGAAGTTGGCCTCCCTTCTCTTAGGATGTTGGCTATCAACAAGATAGACAACAATGAGGAACGCAGGGTTGACTTGGACCTCCTGGAAGAAAGGCGTGAAAACGCTTCCATCAATGAGGCCAAGTATAAAACCAAACTCGAAAAGTACTACAATGCACGCATCTGCGTTTGTACCTTCAATCCGGGAGACTACGTCCTTCGTGACAATGAAGCATCTAACGCAGAACGCCCAGGCAAACTCGCCCCCAAGTGGGAAGGACCCTACCTTATCCAAAAGGTCCTGGGCAAAGGCGCATATAAAATGCAAACATTAGAAGGCGAAAATATCGCACACACATGGAATGCGCCACAGCTTCGACACTGTTATATGTAAGCCATGTTTTTTACATGTACCATGTAACCTATCGGGCCGCAGGCCATTTGCAAATAAATAAATAGACGATTCGATGCAATATTGTTTATTTATTTCTATTACAAATGCGTGTTCCACTCTGCGGTATCCACAAAAACAGGTTAGCAAAATCTTCATTCGCGTTACCCACACAGAGTGGTAACCACACGCAACTATTATAATAGGCCAGCAATGGCAACACTGTCTATCCGGCTGGATACAGTTTTCATACTTGCATATCATCTAGATATGCAAAAGGCAAACACAGACCTAGTGTTAATTCACATTAACATTAACTCATACAAGTTCACACATGCAAGTAGTAAAAACACTTGTATAAACTGAAACGTTTTAAACTTTATATTCAAAAAATTCCTACACCTACGCGGTGTACAAGGGATTTACATAAGGTTTTTGACATTTACATTGAGGACACAACAAAAAGCACGCAGGCCAGCCTAGTCTTTCTTTGTGCCGCTGGAGCCCGCACCATCCTTGCCCTCAACCGCAGGCTTTTCCTCATCGTCCTCATCAGCATACAACACCCGCAAGCGGTCTACATAGTCCTCTGCTTCTAGGCACTCATTAAGGTCCTCAAGAGCAGAAATGGACGTGTCATTATACGCCGCAACCGCAGCAGCAAGAAGCGCTTCAGTATCCACACCGTGGAACCCGGATCGCTCATCAGTATATTGGCCCTGGGCCATAACATTCATATGAGCAATGCAGCAATTGTAGCCAGCTTTAAAACCAGCATCCCGGGCGCGCTCCTTAATCTCATTGACACCTGATACGTTCTCAGGTGCGTCAAGAATGTACGTAACAATCTGCGAAACAAGAATACTACGGTTATCAAAGCCAAACCTAAAAAAGATAACAAAGACAACGGATACTTACATGTCCGATCCCATGCATGCGCATCCATTCACGATCAGTCCGGAGCAGCTCAAGTGAAGAAGCAAGGCTATCTCTAGCCTCTGCAACCTCTCTTGCCCGCGCTTCAGCATCAGCAGCACGAGCAGAGACCTCCTCAATAGTATCTCCCCGGCTCCGTACTTCAGCCTTTCAACAAGGGAAACACAAGTATACAAAGATAATCAACATACTTGTAAAACATGTACAAATTCAAAAACAGGAGAGACTTATACCT
The DNA here is from genome assembly GCA_030545235.1 of Helianthus tuberosus. NCBI lineage: Eukaryota > Viridiplantae > Streptophyta > Magnoliopsida > Asterales > Asteraceae > Helianthus > Helianthus tuberosus. The sequence continues at coordinate 28,602,867 of CM060452.1, read as the reverse complement.
GGAGGCCCAGGATAGTTTTGGTTAAGTTCATGCGGTCAACATTTTCCCCTTCAAGAGCCCTTGCAGCGCGGGCCTCCGCCTCTTTGGCCTCTTCAAGAGCCCTTGCAGCGCGGGCCTCCGCTTCCTTGGCCTCTTGAGCAGCCACAACAGCTGCGGCTTTTTCTTTAACCAACGCAGCATTCGCTGCCTTGGCATTGGTAAGCTCCTGACGAACATGAAAAAGAATTTCATTCTGTTTGGCCCAAGATTCTTTCCAAGTCTTGCGCTCATCAGATAGCGTCTTGCGCTCATTAGAAAGAGTTTCTTTCAAACTCTTGCGCTCATCAGAAAGCAGTTTTGCAAGGGTACAAACCTGTTTAAGTTCAGCAGTGGCAGCCCACTCCTCAGTCTGCTTACGCTTTTCAAAAGCAGCCCTATCCCTTTCATGCTGCTCTGCACCCTCACGTGCAGCCTTCACCAACCCGTCAGCCTCGGCACGCAACCGCGCATTTTCTTCCTCCCTGCGGCCCAGCACCTTGTAGTTGTCCAAAATGGCACTCGCCATTATGGAACTCCCCACAAGCATGGAGGAGAGTTGGTTAATCTGGACCTCAGTTGGCAAGGCACGGGCCCGATTGACTTCAAATGGGGTGCCCAAACCACCCAAAATCTCCCTACACGCGGAGGGGTCAGCAGAGATATCATCCCCTTGCATTACAGTCCATGGAGGGCGGTGATAGGTCATGGCCCGGTCTTCAGTATAAGTGCGGTAATAAAACTCCAATTCAGTCTCGTCAGACTGAATGGGAGTCTCTGTAAAACCCGCACCCCCTGAAGCGGAACCAGAAGCCTTCTCGGCAGCAGGCGATTTCTTCCCCTCAGTATAAGCAAACTTCAGGTTCAAATCATCAGTATCCTGCGGGGAGATCAGATTGTCAGCAGAGTCCACTGTATCATATATCTGAGCCGCAGGCCCCTTCCCAGTATCTTCCGCCCGCGCAGAGGGCTCAGGCACCACTTTTACCCCCACATCCGCAGCTTTGTCACGTGAAAGGGGAATGAGGAGCATAAAAAATGGAGAAACCTTCATCTTGCGTTTCTGTAATCAAAGCAAAAAGGCTTTAAACTACAAGTACACAAACAATACTTGTAAAAATTATGAATTACTTACCAGAAGCAACCACAGGTTCAACAGACTTCAGAACAGCCTTCCGTCGGGTCTGAATTTTTGGTTTCTTCTTCTCACCAGCATCAACAGCCTTATCTGCCTTTCTCTTCTTCTCATCAGCAGGTTTGGAACCCGCAGAGGTCCCACCTGCAACCGTACCACCACCTGGAACACCCAAACCCTCAAGGGTGTCAGATACTACCACGTAATCGGTATATCTGCGGAAATGAGAACGAGAGATACCTGCCACCTGCGGCACCAAAGGCGGAACAGCCGGAGCCTCAGGTTTTTTCTTGCCACGACCCCGCGGAACTTTCTCCGCATGCTTCTTCGAAGCACCCTTCGCCTCAAACTTACCCAGGGCCCCAAGAGTACCTGCGTGTAAATCACAAAACAGGAAAATAAGAAACATGAACTTCTTTACAAAGAAGTAAGAAGACTATATAACATACCTTCGCCCAGCGGCAGGGGTGCGTTCAACGCATCGCGCGTAGGAACGCGGAAGTTCCTAAGAATGGTTAAGTTAAAACCTTCACCTGCAGCAGTCTCAACAATTTCAAGCTTCCCTTCGAAGGACGGATCGAATATTTTCCACAGCTCAGCATCCTCTGATAAGTACTTTTACAAGTCAGTCACAATGGCTAAGAAAAGAAACCGCAGGAGAGTTAAACACATACCTCCACTTTTCTCCCGCACAACGGGCTTTGCATGCCAATCAGCCCTGGTCAGCATCATCTGCAGCACCCACAGCTGCGTGTTATCCAACTTCTGATGCTCAATGGTCCTCAACCTTGGGAACCACTCCGCAGTCTCCGCACTAGGAGTAGCAATATCCTCCGCAGGGATAGGCTCATTAACATCCCGCAAAGTCATCCTGGCAACAACCGCGGCAGCCTTAACGTAGAAGAACTTTTTCTTCCACGTTGAGATACCCTTGGGTGGGGTCATTAGCTTGGTGCTTCCATACCGTTGGCTAAAAGAAAAAAACCCGGTGTTCACCATCAACTGGTAGAACCCCCGGAAATTGTCAACGGTAACTGGCAAATCAAGAGCACGAAAAGTGTACTCAAAGTTCCTAATACGAATCATCCCAAAAGGACTCATCTGGGAGATATGGACGTTGTAAAACTCCAAAACTTCGGCAACAAACACGGTTAATGGTAAACGAAAGTTACCATCACCAAATGAATCCGCCCACATAGTGACATAACCTGCCGGAGCATTAGCACCGGTGTCACCCTCATTGGGATAAAGAGCACCAAACTCCTTGGGCATTTTGATACTGGTCATCAGTCGGTTGAACTGCACCGGGGACCACTTCAAAGGTGGTAGGCCACCACCGGGGGCACTACCACCATCGTCTTCTTCGTCCCCAGCCACCGGAGAAGAAGGTTCAGGGTTTTCACCTTCCACATTGTGTGGGTTAGATGGTTCAGCCATCGAGAAATATAAAGAAGAGAAGTATTGAGTTTACAAGAAAACCCAGAAAATCACCGGAAATACAAACAGACTGGTCGGAGAAGATGAAGAGAATACTCTTTTCTTTCAACAGAATTTTCGAAAAAATTTGAACAAAGTGGGGAAACCACAAACGGTTTCCCCTTATATACTCATCGCAATTAATGCGATGCAGTAAACCGAATCGGCACATTCAAAATAGGAGAATTACAAGGCGACATGTGTTCAGCGACGTTTCCGCTGACGGTTATCACGCGTGCGTGGGCGCCCAAACGCCTGACAGAAAAGACCTTTACACTACTTGCTACAGTGCAGTTATGACCTCGGGCAGTGCAAACGTCCTTTCAGATCATCACATGTCAGAATCCTACCAACTTTAAACAACCCACACGTGCCATCAGCCACGTAGGCAGCACAAAAGCGACAAACATTATCCAAACATAAGCGGCATGTGGTTTCTCTGGTTTACCGCACCATAACCCATACCGCATGTCGTTTTTTACATACCCCTCAAAAAAGGCAAAAATATATATATCTAAATTATATAAGGGGGTATAACCAATCTCCGCACATACCCACGAGCACACGTGGCATATGCGGAGATGACACACGCGAACCCGCACCGGTGTGTCAGATACTCAGAACCAGTGTTGCTCTTTGGACTGCGAAAACCGCCTCTCAGGATGCGGCCGACCGCATTCCATACAACCTTCTTCAGGCTTCAAATCCCTCGTGTCCGGTTCACAACCACGGAGGGAACGCAAACAACTTCTCCTTAAGGAAAAGGACAAGTATGCTGAGCAACCGCACATCAGCAACCCTGTCTCCTGAACCTTCAAGAGCCACATCCAGGCTACAAGACTTCTAGAAGCGAGTTCTTTGCTGCAAACCGCAACCACTCATGAGTAGTTGCTACAAATCGCAACTATGCGAACGGTAGCTACGGAAGAGCCACAACTAAACCACCACGCGGTGGAGCAAAGCTACTTCAAAGAAAACTGCTTTTCAACTAAGCATGAAGGAAAGTGGCTACAAAACGATGCGGAAGAGTTTCAACCAACTTCCCAAGTATCTAAGGTGATCTCCTCCGGCAACACTACTTAAAGGAAAACTACTTCCCACCAAAGCGTGAAAGAAAGTAGCTCCAGAACAGTGGTAACAAGTCTGCTTATGACTAGTTACCCACCTATGGACCACATAGAATAAACAATGGTGGGCACTACCCTGCCTATGACCATGTTTATCTGCCCATAGTCCAGATTCACATTGTTCGACCAAACACGGCCAACAATGACGCAACTACCCCACGTTTCTCAAACAAACATGGCCAACAAGGTACAGCAACGAGGTAACCGCAAAGGACGTGTGGTTACTAGAGAGCTAAACCTCAGAGGACGTGTGGTTACTTGAGAGATAAACCGCAGAGGACGTGCGGTTACTAGAAAGCTTAACTGGAGAACACGAACACCCCACAAAACAGGGATCATCGTTGCATGTCCAGTTGCTGAACATAGAGCTTGAGCAAAGTACTTACAACTTTGCACTAGCTAACGCAGAGGTTACAACTAGAGTAGCGGAGACGGACATCTTCCGGCACGATTTCAAAGGTTGGTTCGAACCCTGCTAACACCTTCAGTCACCGTTTCAAAGGTTGGTTCGAAACACCAACAGGTGGCTGATGACATCAGGAAAAGGTAGACCAAGAGTCAAGTCCTTGGCTGAGAATTCCGCATCAGACGGAACTTGCTCACCAGACATCCTTCTTAGAGGAATAAACAATCCACTCGAAAGGCCTACCGACCTAACGGACTGACAACCGAACGGTCAAACAACTAGAAGGAGGAGCCATCCAAATTTCCCATATTCTACCTTCTAGACACCATAGTCCAGTATTCCTCCCACATGCAACTTGCATAAGGAAGAAACACTAGAGTGGGGGGACTTGAAGGGGTATGGTCCCAGATCTCGCGTCTGCATGACCGCGAATGACCATTACCCTTACCAAAACCCCCACCAGCAATAAACTTACCTATGTCCGTGCGGGCACGCGCGAACACAGCAATCCAACCTGTCCAGTGATGAGACGACTTACCTTAAGTACGGAAACAAATGTTACACATGACGATGCGGCCTGGCACCGCATCCTATGAACATTTTCGTCATGACAAGGGGTCTGGACAATAGTAACAGTCACGTAGCGGCGATGTGGCATGGCACCGCATCCCACATGCATCTTGGATAGAACAAAGAACGCGGGAACAACGTCTGTAACCGCAAGCAGAGATGCGGCCTGGCACCGCATCCTGCCTACAAGGCAAGTGGGTCTGACACTCAGTGCAAGTGGCACTGTGAACAGTCGCCTACTAGCCCACGTATGTGCAACAGTCTGACACCACAGCAGGACGTGGCATCCTCCCCATGACTGACAGGTCTGACACACCTACAAGTAGTTGTGCGGTGTCAGGCTAGCTACTCAACTACCCTCCTTCACTCCTCGGCTATAAATACTCACCCAAACCAGGTTTGAGGTATTACTTCTCAACTCTCTCACTACTACTACTATCACACTTTGCTTCCCAAGCAAATTACTGATTCTCACGCCGGAGAGTGGTAACAAGGAGCACCCCCACCCCATCCTCCTTGTTACGAGTCACGGCTTGTTTCCTTGTGCAGGAAACCCACCACCAGATGATCCAGCCAAGCGATCCTCGGAAAGAAGGGATTAACCCTCTTGACGAGATCAGTGAGTTAACCCCACCAGGTTAACCATTGTTTCATCACTAACCAACGAAAACGTCTCGTTGAGCCTTTACCATATTGTTCAAACGTCTTAACGATGGACCAATCACTGGCTGTCACGTGTCCGACAATGTTGAAACGTCTCAGAAGTCTTAGCTGAGACGTTTCCAAATGGCTTGAGACGTTTCCTCATGGATTCATATGGCTTGAGGCCTTTCCACATGTGGCTTGAGACGTTTTCTCATGGCTTCATATGGCTTGAGGCCTTTCCACATGTGGCTTGAGACGTTTTCTCATAGCTTCATATGGCTTGAGACCTTTCCACATGGCTTGAGCCCTAAAATGACATTTAACTCTTTACAAAATTAACCTTAAATTACGTTAAATATATATAAAATTAAATAAAATAGTTGGTTTTTAGGATTTTTCATATTTTTTAAAGTTTTTTTTACTTTTCTTAAGTTTAAAGTCTTTTGGAGTTCTTATACACACACACATACACACCATGTTGTAATATATATGAGAATTTCAAAAGAATAATTTTTCATAATCTTAAAAGTTTTAGTAATTAAAACTTTTGTAACATGTACGAGTACTTAAAACATATTTCAATTTTTAAACTAATTTTCCTCGCGATTTTTAAACTCTTATATCTATTTCTTACGTTTACGTTTCTTTTTTTCTTAAAAATTACACCATAAAAAGCCATACTAAGAGGGCACATTTGTTATATACGCGCGCGTGTGTGAAATCATATTTCCTATAACAAAAAGTAAGGATTAACAAAATTTAATATTTGTTTTCTAAATATCTAAAATAATAGGTGGCATTTGTTATTTTATTGACTTCTCATTTAAATGGTATAACTAACATAATTGAGCTGATGAGATTGTTTTTTCTATCTTTTTGCAACACATAAGCCTTGTTTTTTCTGAGACGTTACAGGTATGGCTTTTTATGGTGTAATTTTTAAGAAAAAAAGAAACGTAAACGTAGGAAATAGATATAAGAGTTTAAAAATCGTGAGGAAGATTAGTTTAAAAATTGAAAATATGTTTTAAGTAATCGTATTATGTTACAAAATTTTTAATTACTAAAACTTTTAATATTATGAAAAATTATTCTTTTGAAATTCTTATATGTATTACAACATGGTGTGTATGTATGTGTGTATAAGAATTCTAAAAGACTTTAAAACTTAAGAAAAGTAAAAAACTTAAAAAAATACGAAAAATCCTAACAACCAACTATTTTATTTAATTATATATATATTTAACGTAATTTAAATTTAATTTTATAAAGAGTTAAATGTCATTTTAGGGCTCAAGTCATGTGGAAAGGTCTCAAGCCATATGAAGCCATGAGGAAACGTCTCAAGCCACATGTGGAAAGGTCTCAAGCCATATGAAGCCATGAGGAAACGTCTCAAGCCATGTGAAAACGTCTCAGCTAAGACTTCTGAGACGTTTCAGCATTGTAGGATGTAACAACCCACGTTTTTGGGAGTCAAAGTCATAGGAAGAAAAGATTGCTAATTGCGATCTGTCACTCCTTGCTTAATTACTGACTGTGCTTCTCGAATTGTAATCGATACTCTATTTTAATTTGCTTTAGTTGTATTATGTGGAGTACTTGTTAATAAATCGCTATTCAATCGCAGTTTAGTCGCTAATCGACTTATCGCTAACCGCATCGCAACTCGAATTATAGGTTATGGATATTGTTTTACGTGTGTGTGTGTGTTATTATGTGTTACTTGTGCATGTTATGTTTATGTTGAGGTGTTTAATCACAATCGCAATCGCAACTATATCGCAACGCAATCTCATCGCAAACTCGAGATTCAAGGTTTATATTTATGATATTTAGTAGTTAGGTTATTTGTGTAACTAATGGACAATACTATCGCATCGCTCACTCGAAACGCATCGCAACGCTCAACGCACGAAACGAAACATCGAAAACCAACCCGCCAGATCACTTCGATCGAATGGTCATCCATACGGATGACCATCCGATCGGATGGCCATCCGATCGGTTTGCCATCCGATCCGTTACTTGTGCACATCTTTCCTCTTTTGGAAACCTATAAATGCCCCCTGTCACATCACCAACAGTGATGTGACGGCTCTCTCGTTCGACCAGCACTTCCAACTCTCTTTCTCCTTCGATTTCTCGCAATTCTTGTAAGTTTCTTCCTCAAATCTTGTATATCTATCATCTACACACACTTCTTCATCATTTTCACCTTTAAATCTTCACTTTTAACCATGAAATCAGCGGATTTGAGGTGTTCTAGGATGATGTCATCATGGGGTTCTTATGAACTTCAAGATTTGGCTTCATTCCACCAAGAACAACTCAGATCTAAAGGATTTCAACATGATTCAACACTGTTTTCGCATAGATCTAAACATTTTCATGGTTAGAAGGATTGAAAGACGGGTTCATAACTTTCTTTCAACTCTTTTACACTCAATGCACTCAAAACCGATGGAATCGGAACTCATTCAGGCCTTCTACTCATTTTCTAGTGAAGTGTCAGTCTGAGATCTGATTCCTATCAAAGAGACAACCGATTTCGGGTTGGAAATGAACAAACTGTCATGAACAGTTAACTGATCGGACTAGGGTGATTCCCATCCGATCAGATAGTCTGGACTTGGTGGGGTTCCTGCTGTTCAATACGTTGTCATACCGTCTCGATCAGACCACAAACTTTTCAAACTTAACAAAATATTCAAGTTTACAAAATGATCAGATTGTTGGACGGATTGTCATCCGATCGGATTGCCATCCGTTCGAACGAAAATCCGATCGGATTGCACTTGGTTTCAACACTTAAACTTTTTTTTATCAAATTTTCAAAGATCACCAGTTCCTAACGAATTGCCATCCGATCAGAAGACCATCCGATCGAATGACAATCCTACTGTGAACTTGTTCTCTGAAGTGTCACACTGGACGGATCTCCATCCGATCGAACGACCTGAAAGGTAGAGATACTTCTCTGTTTTCAAAATGCTATAACAAAAACTTCAAAGTCATATCATACACAAACATATCCATCCCAAACGAATGTCAATCCGACCGAATGGCCATCGGACCGGATGACCATCCGAACGGATTGACATCCGATCGAATGACCATCCGTTCAGATTGTCATCCGATCGGATGACCATTCGTCACTTGGTTCATTCTTCACTGTTTAACGTGTCGTTCGTTCGCTTATGCTATCGTTAACTGTTTAGGCTAATCTCTTAGCGCCCCCTTTAATCCAAGAGAGTGTTTAGTTACTAAACGCTATCTGTGAGTATACTCGATCCCTTTTTTCTTTAAGCACTTTTGGGTGTTACATACGTTATCTATATCAAATCACATCGATCACACAACGCAAACACTTTTATACGCTAACCGTTACTGCATGTTATACGTGGTACTCGATGAATGCTTGTATGTTATGTTTACACAGTGATTGTTGCCTGACACCTTAGCAACGATAGTACTATAGTTTGGACTCAGCACCTGTCGTGGACAGGGGTTATTAAGGGCTTTTCTCACATGTCACAGTGGTGATATGTGTTACGCATTCTACAACTCGCAGTCTCGTCTGTGCATATTTCATTGTCGATAACCTATGTCACACCCCAACCAATGGCGGAAACATCGGGATGAGACGAAGTGTGAAGATTGCTAGAGACATCATAACGCTATTTGTGACAATATTTAAATAATTCCCATTTCATTCCATAACTTCAAATTGTCAACATTACAAAATCTCAAATAACAACAAGTTCAAAAGAAATACGAACAACATAATCAAAATTGATACAACATATTAAACCTAAACGTCTATATGTGTATCTAGGCATCAATGCTACTTCTTTTCATATCATCGTCATCATCAACCTGTAACATGTTTAAAATACAATTCAATGCAAAAGCAATGGCGAGTATACAAGTTTGGTACGTACATAGCAAAAGATAAGTTTTAAACAATTCCTCATAGCAAGCATGTGATTCAAGATAAACAATAAATATGGCATGTGTCTAACATATCAAACCAAATGAGACGCAAGATGCTCATGACATAACCACAAGTCTACGGGCGGGTCGTCAATCCTATAGCGCTACATATGTCACGGTTAGGCTCGTACGAAGTTAATGATAAGTTTAACACATAATGTCCTCAACCCAAGTTTAAAGTATCAAGCAATCACGTATACGAGCATGTTATAGGAATGTTCATGTGTTTAAGCAAAATGTTCATGTGTAAGTTGTTGATAGATAAACATGTTACACCCCAAAAGTGGTAAAAGTAAAGAGGGGAAAAATACGAGTATACTCACAAAGTTTGCATATGCTTTCCAATTATCCAATTATTGACGAGTTGATGAGGTTAAAAGATTGAATGTGTAAGGGTTTGAGTTCAAGTATGCTTAGAGTCGAGATTCGGTGTTTAGAACAACATAAAAATAAGATATGAGAATAACATGTGAAAATAATCATTTTCAACACATAACACTTGTATGACACTTGGTAACCACAAGGGTTATGATAATGTTTTCATGGGTTGAACACCCATAAGAATCATAACAAGGTTTAGGTCTTAAATGATGTTCTACTACTTTAACATGTAAACACTAGTTCAACATCAAAGGTTCGAATGAGTGTATATATATATATAGGTTAAGTATTTATTTAGTCCAATAATTCAAGTAGGAGGTAGAAGATTAGGATCTTCATTTAGGCACTTCGAGTATCATAGATGTCATGTATGGGGTAGGAAGACAAGCTTCCATTTAGGAACCCCTTGAATGTTCACCACTTCTCTTGATGTAAAAACAACCAAGGAGGGTCACGAACTAGGATTAGTATAATATAAACAATCTAACTAAGAGAAATCATCAAATCATGTGAGGATTGTATGTTTGGAACAACCCAAGTTGTTCCATAATCACTCTACATCAAGAACTAGCTCGAACATGACTTGTGGGTCAAAACACCCTAACAAAACAGAAAGTATTTGAGGTTTTAACCTCTGATTTATAGTGTCTCAACCATGTTTTTAAGCTTAACCAACCATAAGAGGGGTTGTAAGGATTAGGACATTGGTATGAGATGTGTTAGACACAAGTTTGATGAAGTTTAAACAAGTTTGTAAGAACATAAATCAAAACAGAAAGTTTTTGGATCATTTCAGGGAATTTCCAGGTCTGATTTCTCCAAGGAGAAGTCAAGGAATCATACCCTATGATTATCCAAGCAAGTAGGAAGAAGAATCGAGTGATTTCGTTGAGAAATGAGCAAGTTATGCTCACTTTGGTGCAAGTGTATGAATCTGTCCGAAAATGCATATTTGCAACTGATTTGAGAGTGAATTTGTGAGTTGTAGAGAGTTGTGAAAGTGTAAAATGGTGAGGAGAAGGTGTATATTTATAGTGGGAGAGTTTGAGTGTGATTGGATGTGTTTAGAGGTGGCTAAATGGTGATTGGGGAGTGTTTAGAAGTTGGATTTCGTGCATAGTTCGCGTATAACAGCAGCTGAAGTGGTTTTCTGATCTGGGCACCCTCAGGCGGCCCGCCTGAGGTTTCAGGAAAGTTGAAGCGGGCCGCGAGCCATATGTAATCCGGGTATAAGTTTCCAAAATTTACAATTTGGCCCCTATAGTTGTGTATTTGATGTTTTAAGGGCTTTTAAGGGCCGTTTTTGTCACAAAATCATATTTTAAGATAAAACCAAGTACGAGGAGTATAAACCAAGTATAATTAATCGTAGGAGCATCAAAGTCACGTGTCGTTCTCGTTCAAAACACGTTTTGGGCATAAGTTTAGTTTAATTACAAGTTTAGCACATAGTTTCCAAGAATAATGATTAAACACCAATTGATTCACTGATTCGAACATACGAGCATACATAAAGTGTGTATAACATATTTTTAACAAAATACGAGTTTTATTCATGATCCAAGTCTTGGATTTTGCATCGCTCTTAACGAGAGAACGATCACAAGTCTATGAAGTTTCCAAACATAGTTTTACAAACGATGGTTTCTAAATTTAGAAGGTATGAAAACGCGGGGCGTTACAGTCTCCCCTCCTTTAGGAAATTTCGTCCCGAAATTTATTCAAGAGGTAGACTTGAAGAGTTTTAGTAAAAATTTGAGACTTGGAAATTTTGAAATATTTTGAAAGGCACCAAAACTTTGGTGAACGACAAGGTAAATTTGTGTGTGAGCTTATTGCCTAAAATAATTTGAGGTATCTGACATAGTTGAAAACATGTAGGTGCGTATATAGGTGAAGTGAGTCTAACAACTTTGGGCAACTTAAATTGGCGACGTATTTAAAAAGGTGACGTATTAAGAAAGAAGATGTTGGCAAACGGTTTGTGTTTTGATGGGACGTGGTAACGAAATCGCATCTGTAGAAGATTGTTTATTGAGTGAAACGAGAAGGTTTGGCACTTTAGGTAAAGCATTAAAGGTATACTAAGTATAGTTACACAAGAATCCAAAATAGGACGACTATTTTATAGGTAGCGAGGTAAGTTAGGTCTCGAATGTTTAAACAAGCTTATTTGCGAACGAGATTTGTATGAACTAAAAGGATAAGGAGAATAATACGAGTATAGAATGAACGAATGACTTTTAAAGAGTACAAGAATGAGAATAGCATAAGTGTTGGATAGATGAACGTAGTGTGTTAAGGATGAAATCTCGTCATGGATAATCGGATATAATGCGTTTGTGAGTTGTGTGAAGTTGTATTAGGTCCAAAAGGTCTGCAAAACATTGAATTTCTCATGGCACGTTTTACGAAATTTGGTAATACGGTGAAAACACTTATATATAGGAAGTACCAGCGGTGTATCCACCATGTTTCGACCATGTTACGTCCGTTTCGTATCCGGTGTCATGTTACGTTCCGTGTCTTACCATACACAGTAGTACACTCTGTGGTTCTCATACGCCTATCACTATAATCCCGTGTGCACCCGTGATTATATTGATCGTCGCCTGATCCGCATAGCTTGTACTAGTTGTGTATGAATTAGGGTATCCATAATTTGAAAATTAAGAATGTGCACGTGTAAGAATGTAGCATGTAAGCAAGTCCATGTTTAAGTATGTATGGGACCCACGCAAGCGAATCACTCAGATTACGCTCGCGTATGGGTACGAATGTATGGATCATGAGTATGAATGAAAGTGTGAGCATAAGTATAAGTTTAGGTATGAATAAGCACGCAAGTATGTGTATCGACATAACACGTACGAGTAGTATGTGTATATGCATAAGCACGCAACGTGCGAGTATAAGTGAAAACATGAAATATATGAGTATAGGTAAAATCATGAAACGTATGAGCATAAATAAAACATGAAACGTATGAGTATAAGTATGAATACGATTAATAGTATAGGCATAAAACGTATGGGTGTAAGTGTAGGCACGAATATTTAAATTTACGTAAATAGTGTACGTTGGAACATCACGGGTTTAGGTGTATAAAATCGTCCAAAAGGTTAAGTATGTAAATACGAATGATTATAGGTGAATTGTTGCGTTAAAACGGCTAAAACGTGTATGATGATACGTGGGTATAGTTGTTTAAACAAAACGTTGAGTTTATCGTATCAAAATTAGATTGAGCTTGGTTTGAAAGGTATATGAAAAAGGACATAAGGTACTCATTGGTTAAGCCCAAAGCGTTTTGTAATAAATGGAAATGCTACTTTTGTTTTAAAAAGGTTTACGAAATCCAAGGGTGGTCGGTCTCCAGGAAGTCTTCTTGCCCACGTGTTTTGTAAATCGGTGTAAAAAGGTTTTCAATCAAAAGTAATTTCATTTCATTAAACAAGAAGTTATGAATTTAGGAGGTTCTTATGAAAACGAGGATTCTTAGAAAAGAATTTTAGCAAAAAGGACTTTGAGATTGTTAAAAGTTCTAACAAATGATTTGTTGGTGTGAAAAGAATCTTTGGTAAAACGATCATATAACATCCATAAGATCTTATAGGTGTAAAAGAAAGGTTGGTTTGATCCTCCGATTGAGAATGAAAGTCTTTAGTTTGGTGATATATATCATGAGTGCGTTTTAGTGATTAAGTCGAATATAGAGTTCGTGGGCATAAGATTCCTTGGACCGCTTAAGTTGATAGGTAGCATTTCGTAAGGTTTGGAAATTTGTGTAGTGAAACGTTTAAGATATGTTTAAGAATCTCGTGTATATGAGTTAGGTGAAAATAGGTTGTAGGATAGAAACTACGCTTGGTAAAGCAATATATTTTGAAGTCGTACACGTATGTATTTTGAATAATGGTCAATAATTTAGATATAAAACATGATCGAGTTTGCATAATAAGATATTTTGAAGAGGCGTTTTGGAAACGACCACCTAGGTAAGGGAATCACCCCGAACTCGTTGGTGAGGTCGTTTTAAGAAAGGGAAGTGGAGTTAATCGTCAAGGTAAGGAAATCACTCCTATCTCGATGATATGTCTCCACCTTTCGTTACAAGAAATATGAATTTAAATTATATAAAATCATGCATACGTATAAATGTATGGAAAAGATTCAATATGTTGTGTGTGTGAGGAGAAAATATCGAAAGTAAATTCGAATTCGAAAGGTTGCATCACGTAAAATAAATAGTAAAACACGTTTGATCAAAATTCGGATGGTTCCAAAACGGAACCTTTGACTAACCAAAGTAGTCGAAAAGTCTTTCGAACTTGAGGAGCATGCTTTGGCCTAATAGGTGAAATACTCTCGCCGACAAGTCGGTTGACGGTATTTACCCTTCCAGTTACTACATGTCCCCAATTCAATTGAAATTTCGAGACTTGGCAGGATTAATGAAAATCAAGGAGTGGAACTAGTCGACAAGGTGCGGGTTTCACCCCTAACTTGGCGATTTAGTATCCTAAGTGTGGTTGGTACTCGTCGGGTCAAAAGTTAATTTCGACACTTTGGCGAGGGTCCACTAGAATTTGAAATTTGAATTTCTCCATCAAGGTGTGGATTTCACTCCTAACTTGGTGGTGAATTTCGTGTAAGAAAGAAAAGTAGAAGGATCGAGAGTCTTTCACCAAATTGTGGGTTTCACGCCTATTTTGGTGTAGTCGTCTCATTTTTTGTAATATGAGTGTTGTCGGATTTAAAATAAAAGTAAGATGCATGAGGGAAGTGGATGTCAAAGGAAATACATAAACAAGTATAAGCACATAAGAAAGCATATCAAGAATGGTGCTTGGATAACGCAATGATAAAACATGTATTAACACATAGAGAAATATGTTTAGAGTAACACGTAAAGAATCGAATAATGAAGCAAGTATTAACACATAATAAGACAAGCATTAATGCATAAGAATAACATGTTGAATATTTCTCACGAGTGATACATATGTCTAAAATAGCATAAATAAGAAACAAATAAAGTATCATGTAGTGGTTCGAGCAAAATATACGAATAAGACTCTAAAACTATAGACTAGGTAAAAGCATTCCTACTTTTCCTAATTCCCTATAGTTATGGCTCTGATACCAATCTGTCACACCCCAACCAATGGCGGAAACATCGGGATGAGACGAAGTGTGAAGATTGCTAGAGACATCATAACGCTATTTGTGACAATATTTAAATAATTCCCATTTCATTCCATAACTTCAAATTGTCAACATTACAAAATCTCAAATAACAACAAGTTCAAAAGAAATACGAACAACATAATCAAAATTGATACAACATATTAAACCTAAACGTCTATATGTGTATCTAGGCATCAATGCTACTTCTTTTCATATCATCGTCATCATCAACCTGTAACATGTTTAAAATACAATTCAATGCAAAAGCAATGGCGAGTATACAAGTTTGGTACATACATAGCAAAAGATAAGTTTTAAACAATTCCTCATAGCAAGCATGTGATTCAAGATAAACAATAAATATGGCATGTGTCTAACATATCAAACCAAATGAGACGCAAGATGCTCATGACATAACCACAAGTCTACGGGCGGGTCGTCAATCCTATAGCGCTACATATGTCACGGTTAGGCTCGTACGAAGTTAATGATAAGTTTAACACATAATGTCCTCAACCCAAGTTTAAAGTATCAAGCAATCACGTATACGAGCATGTTATAGGAATGTTCATGTGTTTAAGCAAAATGTTCATGTGTAAGTTGTTGATAGATAAACATGTTACACCCCAAAAGTGGTAAAAGTAAAGAGGGGAAAAATACGAGTATACTCACAAAGTTTGCATATGCTTTCCAATTATCCAATTATTGACGAGTTGATGAGGTTAAAAGATTGAATGTGTAAGGGTTTGAGTTCAAGTATGCTTAGAGTCGAGATTCGGTGTTTAGAACAACATAAAAATAAGATATGAGAATAACATGTGAAAATAATCATTTTCAACACATAACACTTGTATGACACTTGGTAACCACAAGGGTTATGATAATGTTTTCATGGGTTGAACACCCATAAGAATCATAACAAGGTTTAGGTCTTAAATGATGTTCTACTACTTTAACATGTAAACACTAGTTCAACATCAAAGGTTC
Organism: Helianthus tuberosus; assembly: GCA_030545235.1. Lineage (NCBI taxonomy): Eukaryota > Viridiplantae > Streptophyta > Magnoliopsida > Asterales > Asteraceae > Helianthus > Helianthus tuberosus. Next base: position 28,586,939 of record CM060452.1, on the reverse strand, counting down.
GAATGAGTGTATATATATATAGGTTAAGTATTTATTTAGTCCAATAATTCAAGTAGGAGGTAGAAGATTAGGATCTTCATTTAGGCACCTCGAGTATCATAGATGTCATGTATGGGGTAGGAAGACAAGCTTCCATTTAGGAACCCCTTGAATGTTCACCACTTCTCTTGATGTAAAAACAACCAAGGAGGGTCACGAACTAGGATTAGTATAATATAAACAATCTAACTAAGAGAAATCATCAAATCATGTGAGGATTGTATGTTTGGAACAACCCAAGTTGTTCCATAATCACTCTACATCAAGAACTAGCTCGAACATGACTTGTGGGTCAAAACACCCTAACAAAACAGAAAGTATTTGAGGTTTTAACCTCTTATTTATAGTGTCTCAACCATGTTTTTAAGCTTAACCAACCATAAGAGGGGTTGTAAGCATTAGGACATTGGTATGAGATGTGTTAGACACAAGTTTGATGAAGTTTAAACAAGTTTGTAAGAACATAAATCAAAACAGAAAGTTTTTGGATCATTTCAGGGAATTTCCAGGTCTGATTTCTCCAAGGAGAAGTCAAGGAATCATACCCTATGATTATCCAAGCAAGTTGGAAGAAGAATCGAGTGATTTCGTTGAGAAATGAGCAAGTTATGCTCACTTTGGTGCAAGTGTATGAATCTGTCCGAAAATGCATATTTGCAACTGATTTGAGAGTGAATTTGTGAGTTGTAGAGAGTTGTGAAAGTGTAAAATGGTGAGGAGAATGTGTATATTTATAGTGGGAGAGTTTGAGTGTGATTGGAGGTGTTTAGAGGTGGCTAAATGGTGATTGGGGAGTGTTTAGAAGTTGGATTTCGTGCATAGTTCGCGTATAACAGCAGCTGAAGTGGTTTTCTGATCTGGGCACCCTCAGGCGGCCCGCCTGAGGTTTCAGGCAAGTTGAAGCGGGCCGCGAGCCATATGTAATCCGGGTATAAGTTTCCAAAATTTACAATTTGGCCCCTATAGTTGTGTATTTGATGTTTTAAGGGCTTTTAAGGGCCGTTTTTGTCACAAATCATATTTTAAGATAAAACCAAGTACGAGGAGTATAAACCAAGTATAATTAATCGTAGGAGCATCAAAGTCACGTGTCGTTCTCGTTCAAAACACGTTTTGGGCATAAGTTTAGTTTAATTACAAGTTTAGCACATAGTTTCCAAGAATAATGATTAAACACCAATTGATTCACTGATTCGAACATACGAGCATACATAAAGTGTGTATAACATATTTTTAACAAAATACGAGTTTTATTCATGATCCAAGTCTTGGATTTTTCATCGCTCTTAACGAGAGAACGATCATAAGTCTATGAAGTTTCCAAAAATAGTTTTACAAACGATGGTTTCTAAATTTAGAAGGTATGAAAACGCGGGGCGTTACAACCTACTTGTTTCACATTAAACATGTTACATGCTGGTTATGCGTAAACTCGATTTCGCTACTATTATACTATTAAACTTGTATGCTCACCTTTACACTATGTGTATTGACCTATATTTTAACATATGTGACAGGTGTTTGAGATGCTAGGATGCTTGCTTTTGTGGAATCAAGTAGGATGAGTCTAGAAACCAACAAACAAATTAAATCTGAGTTGTCGGAACATTTATTTGTCTATGAGATATCTATGTCTGTAATAACTATTTTTATCTGATATATTGTGGTATGGGACATGATGTTAAAGTATCTGGTAATTTTAGTGTTATGGATTTCTCTTGGACAATCTGTTTCGCTCTGTGTCGCGCCCCGATGTTTCCGCCATCGGTTGGGGTGTGACATAGGACATGTGGCAGCCAGTGATTGGTCCATCGTCAAGACGTTTCAGCAATATGGTAAAAGCTCAATGAGACGTTTCCATTGGCTAGTTTCGATACTTTGACCAATTCTTGGCTAATCTTGCTATTTCCTCTTTTTTAAACTCCTTCAACATGTTCTTTGGCCAATTAAACCCTTCCACGGTCAAATATCAATATTTTTAATTAAAAAAAACAAAATAATAATTATTGGGTAATCATTAGTTTGGCATTATACCACTACCCCCATTTAAAAAAACGTTCGATAATGCCCCAATGCTGACTGGACCGCCACATGACGCAAATCGCCCAAGGGTGGGGGCACTATCTTCCCCTCCCACTACACATGGTCTAACTATTGAAGTTTGATTTGAGCTAACTTTATACTGGTTAATGGGTCATAGGGTTTTGGTTGGGCTTTTAGGGGTTTCGGCCTACTTGTGTTTAGTATATAAGTTAACATCATTCACTTGTTTGAGGTTGATCAGTTGGTGGAGTCTAGAGCCAACCGAAACATAGAAGGGTCTTGTATCAGTCATCGTTTACCGTTAAATGCAAGATATTCTGGTTTGTTTTGACTACTTATTGTTTCAGTTTTATTATAATTCTTGAATCATCTTGTGTTTGTTTTCCGCACTCACACAATATCAAGTTTGATATCATTGAAAGATCCCTACCGGAATTACAATTGGTATCAGAGCCAAGAAACCATATCTTGGTTCGGTCGATATCATTCAGATTCAAGAAGGGTATATTTGTTTTACTGATCCTATTTGCTAGTGTTTTTAGTGATTTCTGGTTTTTGCATGTTTTCTGACTTCGAGGTGTTCAACTGTTCTTCGTAGAAATTCATCAAAAGTTGCTGATTTTGGTTTTTGTTGATTCTGGAAAACTGTTTGCTGAATTGTCGGAGATTAGCTGCTGATTATTTCAAAAGATTTGATAATCTTTTGAATTTTGAAAGTGCTGAAAATCAGGGATTGCGAGTCAAAGTTACCTAAATATCTGTTTTGCAGGTTTCGACTCGGAACCTCGTGGTCTCGACTTGTCTCTTTCAAGATTCTGACTCGCAACCTCCTTGGTCTCAATTTGTAACTTTTCTACTCGAAACCAAGGTCTCGACTGAAGGTCTCAACTCGCAACCTGGAAGATTCTCCACTCGCAACCTGTGATCTCGACTCAAGGATTCCCTACTCGAAACCGTGGTCTCAACCCGTTTTACTTTTAAAACACTTTGGGTTGTAACATGTTAATATACAAACTTCACTATCACACACTTAAACATGCTTTATATTCTCAATCCTATATACATGCTACTTGTTTACTTAGGTTCATGCTAGATTATACATGCTTTATGTCATTAACTTTGCTAAGCCCCAACTTAACATATATAGCACTATAGGAGTAGCACACCACCCGTCGGGGTCTTGTTAAGTCTTTATTCTAAAACGATCTCGTTTTGTTTGTAGCGAGGGATGCTAAATACTAGTGGACACTTGGGTTTGACATATTGTGATGCACACTAGTTACCTTGTTTACAAATTGCCACATGGATTCAAGAAAATGCTTTTATACTTATGCTATATTTATTTAAACCTTGAGTACTCGCCTTTGCTTTTGCATTGAACTTTATTTTAAACATGTTACAGGTTGAGGATGACAAGCATGCCTAGATA